>DWQX01003383.1:0-18037 GCA_018245475.1 Pharmacophagus antenor
TTATTTTCCCCATGTGCAATACTGAACCGAATAGTTGTATTTTTTATTAATTTTATCATGTAGACTTTAAAAAAGTTACATGTTGAATTTCATTATTAAAAAGCATTAACATTTAAAAAATTCTGAATTAAAATTTTACTATTTTCTAATTTAATACGCAATAAAAAGCAACATAATTTGAACAATTACCGACAAAGAGGATCAGAAAAAACAGGTAACATATAAGGTAATATATATTACCTCTTTAAGCATTTTTATTAGAAGAAAAACGTTTTCTAATAAACCTTCAGAATATTATTCAGTTAAATATTCGGTATGGAATCCTTACATGTCGTGTGCGAAGCCTAAAAAGGTTATAGTTCACGGGGACAAGACGGTGGAGGCTTTTAGGTTTAAGTGATAAATAGGTGAAGAAAGATCTAGAGCCTTGTTGGCATAATAATTAATCTAGGTTAATAAGGACGGCTAAGTATAAAATCTCCTTACAGACGTATTTTCATAGACAGCAGTCTTGTTTCATTTGTTCTCTCTTTCATGTTTATGTACCATATACAATTTATTTTCTGCAATCTATCAGTTATGTTTAACAAAATACAGCTATTAAAAACAAGAAATAAAGAGTATGTTTTGCTTCATTTCATTAATTATGTGTGTAGATGGTTACAGGATTTTTTGAACGCACTTCGCTAGTTACTACCCTAAATGTCAACCTGCCGCCATAACAACGTTCTTTTATTGCGAGCGTTCTGTGACTGTTAACAGTATTCTGGGTGACTACGCTTTATCTACGACTTCATTGTCACTTAATATCAGGTGAAATCAACGTCGATTACTAACCCATAACCGAAAAAACAGATTAATGAACGACAGTATGCGCCAAATGACTCCTGCATTTTGATAAAAATTAAACAAGAATGTCAATTTTACAGATTGAAAATTTCGAAACATATCTCCGGTGACGTAATTCAGTTGTAAAATAATGTATATAAGAGTAAATATTATAAATTTGTCATTTATAAACGAAAAATGGACTTCTTTAAATTTTTTTATTTTTCATTTTTAGGGTATCGTACCCAAATGGTGACAATAGGAATCCTATTACTGGGACTCCGCCGTCCATCTGTCTGTCGGTCTGTCAGCGGGCTCTATATCATGAACCGTAATAGGTAGTCCCCCTCACCCTCCCCTCGCCCCGCAAAATATCTGTAACAAAAGTTACAGATCAATATGACATACACAAATCTCTACACAATGCGATGACATAAATAAAGTGTGAAAAGCAGAGGGGATTAGGTTTGTAAAAAAAAATAATTAGTTTACTTCGGCGCGGCTACCTGAGTTGTAAATAAATCGAAGTGGCACTCGGCTAACAATGAAAGGGGGTAAAGTATCACAAAGTGTTTGTACTGGTCTAAAGAAGCTCGATTTCGTTAACCTCACACCAAAAACTGGAGGCTAATAGGTTTAACATATGTGTGTATAGATAGATTTTCATGTATTCTACTTGTCCAAGAGACGTTTTTTACATGATAAAACAGTTTGAACCGCTACGATTGGCATTCAATGAGAACAATAAAAATACAGACTCCATTGTTTTTATTGTCCGATAAAAAAATCTATACGAGTTTATTAAAAAAATATGAAAGGGTCGGTGTTGTTCCAAAACATGAAATAGCCTAAAACTATGAACAAATTATTCCGTATTGATAGGCCGCGGACCCATTACACGTGCAGCAGTTTTTACTTTTTTTTTATATGAGCTGTTCGCTCGGAATACTTTTGGTTCTCACATATATGATTGCCGGAACACTGTAATGCTGTTATTGAAACATATTGACTTAAAAGATGATAGATAGGCAGGCGAGTTTTTTTCGATTTAACTTGATGTTAAGTAACATTCAGGCCGTAGATGATGAAGCGAGTACACCCAGAATTCATGCGGCTCTCACATGCATGACTGGTGAAGAACTATAACGTTGTTATGGTGACGGATTGACATTGAGAGTGGTAGAAAGCCATTCGGGTTCGAAAAATCCTGCCAAAAACCAAACTCTACCACTTCTGTGGCCCGATAAATAAACTTGGGACCTCTGTTACAAGGCAGGGTAAACAACTGCGTCACGGAGGCAGTCTTACGTGAGTGGCTAACAAAATGAATCCTTTTAAATATTTCGATGGCGGTATGGTTTTTCGCCAATTCCACCAATCCGCCTAGCTAGATACCGCACTCTATGTAGCGCTATTACTCTGACCGATTACGCTTCACCATCTACGACTCAGAAATCACTTAGCATCATGTGATCGATAGATTAAATGCCGATAAGAAAAGTAATAATTTTTTGTTAATTTTATTACGTATTGTAAAATTTTTATTTTATCAAATGTTTGCGCTATACATTCTATGAACGGTTGTAGTACTCATTGTGCTAATAGTTTTCGAGCAGTTTTGTGTCTCCGAGGCGACATAATCAGGATTATTCTAGGGTTTTAGGAATATCAACACTATTACAGTTACGTTATTTAGATATTTTTTGTTTTCGTTTGAGTGTGTTATAATCGAATTATAACTTTGAAATTTTTGATGATGGTCATCGCTTCAAATTCATTTTTTTTTTGAGAATATATTAGATAGCCACACATGGAATGAGTTAATACTTACCTTTATTTCATTCTCAACGGTAGTTATGTGCTGTTTTTTTTATAGTTCACTAAGTTACTAAATACCGTGACGTTTAGGGTGGGAGTACACTGTGGGTACTCTAAGGAATTAATTGGAGTTAAGGCGATGACTGCGTGCGCATCTGAAACGAGTTCTAATATGATGATTTTTTTTATAAATAATGACACATTACTTTTTTTTTGTTCGCCAAAATGGATAAAAAACACGACATTAAGCTATTGATATGTTCATAAAATGACAGTGCTAGTTAAGATTTTTACACAGTATCATATTACGTTAGTCGTATCGACACTTAAGATATTAAATGTCGTTAGTAAAACTTCTTACAGCGTCATTCAGAGTGAACAAAGTAATGTGTGCACACAACTTCTTTACTGAACACATATAACTAAAATGCTTATCTAGATTATTTTCTTTGATCGTTTTCATGAATTTGTTTTGATTGCATCCATGGCGCAGTGGTTTACCACCTGTGCTGTAGTACGGCGGTTCTGTACTGAGGTCCGGACGGTAGTAGAGCTTTAAAGAACCCACCTAGCTATTGACAACTTGCCACCATTAAGATATTCTCATCGTATATTTAATCAGAGCGCCAGAGTATTCAAGGCAAGCAAGTATCATCATCTATAATATCATTATCGCGTAACAATATGTAAAATAGAATTAGTGTTAGTTCATTGCAGATAAAAAGTAATATTAAAAATGAAAAATGTTGAACATTGTACATAATACTTTGTTACCCTTTGTAAGTCAATAAAGTATAAATAAACAAATAATACACGTAGAGTCTTTGTATCACATTATGAATGATTACGTATTTTGTCTCCTATGAAACAATCAACTAGAACCATACGAAATACGTAAATAATTTTATTATGATTTCTAGTACATGTTTTAATAACAAATTCCAATTGATTTATTTTGATATTATTAAAATTATAGAAATAATATGTTTTATTTTCAACGTCGTTTATTAAATTTTAATATAATCGTAAATGAAACTTCCATTTAAGAGCCGTGAGCCGGACGGTTACGCTTCGGCGCACAACGGACCCCATCCAGCAAATTGTAATTTTTACTTCACTGTAAATCGTCTTGTTAGCAAGCAATTTAATTTAATTTCTATATTTAACTTTTCTTGTTACAGATAATAAATAGGCTGATATAATCTGTTCATTTAAATTTATAACATTAATATTTACAAACGCTAACTTAAAAAGGTAGGTACGGCAATAATAATAATAATTATTATTATTATAAAAAGGGGTTTATTGTCATTAAAACTAAAAATATAGTAAATTTGACTGCCCCATATTTGGTATGATACATCTAAAGCAGAGGCCTATTTTGGTGTCCCTTTTTTTGTTTTTCGAAATCACTCAATATCAAATGAAACTAGCTATAATTAAAACAAATATAAATAACAACACTACAATGAAAACTTATTTTTTTTTATCGCAGTCTTTAATTACAATAAGAGAACATTGTTCCTTCATAATAAATTAAACTACAAATAGAGTAATGATTAGCTTTTCAAAATTGATTCATATTTGCAATTCAATTATTATTGAAAAAAAAGTTTAATTGTAGAGAGTAATTAAAGTTTTAATAATATCGTTATCTCTACTTATATTATTAAAAACACCCGGCTTATCCATCCGAATAAGGGCTAATGTATACTTTTAAGATAACATGATATCTGTCAGAGAAAAGGCAGGCAAACGAGCAAGCGGTTCACGTGATAATAAGTGACCTCTGTTGCTAAAGGATGGGCAACAATGGTCAAATCGCAGCTGCATCGCTGACCCTCCGTCTTTATTCAGTTTTCTGACGAACTTTATATGTACTTCATACATTTACTTTCTATTTAAATTAAGCTAGATTTAATAAAGTCCCGAGGCACGCTATGTATATTTATATCACGAAAATAGATAGTATCGCTTGACTAAACATCCTTCGCTGTACTGACTCCTGCGAGAGAGTTGAGAATTTTATTATTCTGTTTGTTGAATTTATCTCGTTTTGCTCCGGTTCAATTCGAAAAGTTCTGAATTGTAATTCAAGTGAATGGAACTTCACAATAGATCTGGACTGTAGAATGAAATAACAAACGTAGACGGAATATACAAATGGTGTGGTTTTATCTATATCAAAAGTGAATGTCTGTTTTAGAATCCTAATCAAACCATTGAACGATTTCTTATTATAATTGGCATAGATTATGTATTTATTTGCGAAACATGCAACAATATCTTTGATCTTTGTATCACCCAATAAATTGGTCCTCAAATTCGATGTGCACGAAATATAAAATGAAAATGAAAAAGTTGTCTGAAGGGTACCGATTTGGGTATTAATACAGAATGTTTGCTATTTCTTTTGTTTGAATTATTCTACTCTATCTTAATTTATAATATGGATTTAAATTGAAACACGTAGTATCTGTTCGCGTTGTAGATATCAATTCGATGATGCGTCATCAGATGGCCCTGCAGCATTGCACTCTCGATCACCAAAGTTAAAACCAGTTTGCGTACAACCTAGATGACGGGCTGATCCATCGATGACGTCATTATTTACTAATCAGTATTCAGGAACGCTAAAATAGGGAGATAGTTGGTAGTAGGTTACCGACTTTGCCGAAAACGGTCTAAGAAAATGCGTCTTATCTTGAAAATCGCAGTTTACATAGTGTTCCGGTTTGGGAATGATGCGATGAAGAAACTACCGGTAAATAAGAAATTGTCATTTCATGTCTTAATGTGATCAGCTAAAATGGAAGCTGTATAAACAACTTAAACGGCGTCTAATAGAAATTTACAGACGTTTATTACAGGATAAAAATTCTTGTCACCTTTTTCTGTACTGTACTTGTTAGTGCTTATTATTATTTGTCTCATAGCGATAAATTCGTAGTGAAGCTAGGAAACATAAAATTTTTTGTACTTTTATTACGAATAACATTGTTATCTTATTACGAATACAAAATATCATCTACACCGGACTTGAGTTTTTGTTTTGCTCCTTTTTCATCTTCGGGCTTTAAGCCAAAAACTAGATTTTTTTTTAATTTCGGTTATTATAGCGGTTGAGGGTAGATTCAAATTATCTTCATATTTCTGGCTGCTTTGCAGTTTTAAAATCGAATGGCAAATTAAAAAAAACCTTTTTTTTTCTTCTGAAATAAAGTACGAGAACATTAAACAGTTATCACATATAAAACTAAAGCTTATAAGATCATGAATAACCACAAACATTCTGCTCCTTAATATTTATTTATTATCGTTTTTCAAACATCTTTGATGCCTTTACAGTTACAGTATTGTGGTTAAAACAATTATTTTTTAGTTTGATTTTATATGAATAGTTATTAGATAAAATGGAGTAATTTAATAACGATTATATGATTGGTATTATGTCTATAATCATTTAAAAAAGGTGTTTGTCACTCCTAAAATATATTTGTGATAGAAATAATAAAACTTAATTTGTCAATAGTTTTAATGGCTTAGGGTATTATTTGCGAACAAAGGCTCCAATTTACATTTTCTTGGATTCTAATATCATAATTATTATGTCCTATATTAACACTAACCGATTTTTAGGCTTTTCTTCGTCGCCGCTCGCCCACATTTAGCCTGTTATTCTGGCTTTTTAGCTGCCTTGCCTTTTCAGAGACAAACTTTCAGACGATAATTAAGTTCTTTAACTCTACACATTTATTTTTAAATGAAAAAAAAACCTGTGCGGTAAAGAGTTTATCGAGAAAAACACAACAAGATGAGAGAATTTCTTTTTCGTCACCGGTCGATAATTTGTTTATATGTGTTATATGGGAAGTGTAGATAGAGACGTTAATTTGAATTTGCATAACGGCAATAATACTACTAAGTTTTTATCGATTGAATGACAAAATCTTTTCAAAACGTTAAAAAGAACTTTCAAGAATACATAGAAAATAAAAGGATTACAGGGAAAGAGGATGAAATAATTGCATAGAGTGCACAGAGGGATATCTATATCTAGTAAGGAAGGGCTAAAGTACCGCAAGAAGTGGAAGGGAAGTGTAGAGGCCAAGCTCGAGGGGCTGTAGGCTCGACGGGTTGAAGGAAAGTCATTTAGATTGTGCGTGGTTAAATAAAAAAAAACTGAGTATTTAGAAACGAATCCTGAGGGAACTGAGTATTATATTCGATCGAAATTTCTTTGCAAACTACTAACTAACAATTAATCAAAAATCATCATTAACAATCGGTGATTTTAACCTTTAACAAATGGACGAAATACAATTTTTTTATGGTAAATTATTATATATCGATTAGTCTTACTGATAAATAATTCTATAAGTAATTCTTGCTTTTAACAATGGCGGCTTGGTAAATTATTTGCACAGACAATAAAATGATAAACGTAATAATGTTCACACTAGGCCTGTCCATTGCCGTCTTAAAACGTTAATCTGCTAAGTATAATGTATTTCAAATGGAAAATAAAATACATTTTCACATTACTTACTTGCATATTATATCTGGATAAGCATTTTAACTTTAAAAAATCAAGTTTAAAATCTGTAGAAATGAGAAAAATTACGGTTTATTTAGTTTTGCTTCGAATTTTATATTTTTCCGCTAAAAAGAATCCAGATTTAATTCGCCTATTATCTGTATTGAGAGTTTTTCGCATGGCATTAGCATTATCCATGCTATGTAAATCTAAAACTCATTAATATAGTAAAGATAATTTATATATTAACCATAAATTGTCTCTCTCTTAAATAATGTGTACTGTTAGTACATTTATTTGATTTAAGTGATTTGAATTCAATTATAAATCATTTTAAAATATTATTATTACACTAGTCGTCACCGATCCGCTTCTCTGTGCGTGATAATTATTTTATTTCATTCATAGATTAATCCCCTTTCAAGTATCAAATTCCGAGTCCATCGACTCAGAGAATATAAACTCATTGAAATTTGAACCCCCTTTCGCCCACCCTCCTAAGGTTGGAATTTCAAAATAGCTCTTCATAGAGACCCACATATTTTAAAGTATACGCTCTACAAAATCAATTTCTTTAGGAACACTAGTTTAGGCCGTGCCTTTATGTATATATCAGTCAGTCAATGAATCGAGATGAGAGTTAAAATTTTTATGTACAACTGAAAACATTATTAACTACGTGAGAAACGGCGTTTCGTAACAATTATCGCGCCGCGTATTGGCGGCGTTCAAATAAAATCGGACCCCGTACAAAGGTAAACGTTAACAAGAGCGGCCCGATTCGTTTCAGCCACAATAAACAGTAAAAGTAATCACCTATTGTTCCGTGAGCGCTTCAGGCATATCAGACATATTGTTTTGGTACGAAGAATAACAGCTCACTAGATGTGAGCAGTTATAACAAGGCACGAAAACAGGAACTGGTCGAAGTGAATTAAGAAAAAATTTGAACGCTTTAATGCACCTGTAATTATGCTTGTAGAAGGAATAAAAGGTAATAATATACTGTATACTGCAGAACATTTAAATTATGTAATAATAAGATTTTATACGTGGCCAGTGACAATCTTATAAATCTTTTTAAGTATATATTTGCAATATGCATATTAATTATTAAATAAAATGTGCATTTAATATATATCGTAATAGCTTTTCTCTTATTAATAATTTCAATTCATTCTATTCATTATTCTGCGCTTGGCGATTGAAATAAGTAAATCAAAGATTCGTAGAAATGGAGTTCCATGAGAAATATCTTTGCCTCATAGAGAATTGTTACAATCAAATAATAATGATAAGAATTTCTCGCAATCTCGTGCGATTCGCAAGATGATGGCCGAATATAAAAACTTCTATACATTTTAAAACTTTAAAATATCACGAACAATATATTTCTATTGTAAATTATAAAATTTGATTCACTCAATGTCCATTCCAGTACGTTTAATTCTAAACATAATAAGATAATTCCGTGTGTAGTGTTCAGAAAAACAATGGCGGAATATTTATAGCTTTACAAACTTTCACCGATGTACATTTTATGATTTGTAACCGAAAACGAAATATCGTACGCTAACTTTCCTTCGTATGTATTAAGTTCAATTTATACGCTCTTTAAATTTAACATCACGATGGCATTTATTATTGGCAATGCACCAAGTGTGCCTCTAGCGTCGTAAGTAAGAAACTTTGCCGATATGCTGGCAATAAAGGCTACTTAAGTATATTTTGAACGTATGATTGTAATTCATGTTACTATTTTCCATATTCTACTTGCTTTCTGTGATATAGTCGAAAAATATTATATATATGATGTATAAGCAAATTTTCATCGATGCACTTTTAAAATTGAGCGCTATTCTACAAATTTATCGCAGACGCTACCAGATCTTGGCACAAATTTCCACGAGACATAATTGCCTACATCAATCCGTGTCCACGAAAAACTGGCAGTTCCTAATGCTATGCTGTTATCGGGTGTAGTTATAGTAATAATAATACACTTGTTGTATAAAGTGGTTAGTTACTCGTAATATATAATCCGATTAATTTAAGTCTTTTACGAGATGTGTATAATCAAAAAACTTGCTAAGTGACAATCCGTGGGAGAGGTTAATGTTCAGCAATTTATTGTCTCACGTTCTGTCGCATTTAGAATTATATAAATATGCATAGAAGATCGACCCAGTGAAGCCGTACGATCACCGACCATCATAATATAATCAGACTTTATAAAATTGCTAGAAAACTTTAACGTTAGGTTACTTTTGCTTCAGGGCTTATCTTAAAGGTTACCGTATAGTTAAACTTGATTGTATTCCAGTTTGAAGGCATCTGTAAATAATAAAATTTTCGTACGAATTTACTTAAGCGAAATTAGCAAGTTGGAATGCGAAATTCTGTTTTAAAATTTTGTACTAACATCCTGAGCGATACTAAATAGGAATAATTACCAGCAGGTGCAGGTCAATTAACACTATAAGAAAAAGGCCGTACTTTTAAGTAAAATAATAAAAAAAAGATATTTCTCACAATTTACTATACAGGCATTAAAATAACCAAACTTCTCACTTACCTTTTCTCACTCATGAAGAGAGGCTTATTCTAGATAAGTGCAATTTAATATATAATTTACTACCACAGACTACACCTACTGACTGATATAGACTACTGTGTAATGTAAAATAAAATGCTAAAAAATGTATACAACTTAAAAAAAAGTAGCGGCCTTTGACTAAAATATGGCAACTCTTATATTCAATTCCAACTTCGGAGAAGAAATTTACTCAGCAACGTCACAAAATCATTTCACGCAGGCTTTTGAACAGGGGTTGGTAGAACGCGTTACCCGTACATAGGAGGTGTGGCCGAAGAGCGCGAGCTTGCCTCGATTTAACACGAACAACAAACAGTGGAAGTGTGCATGTATAGATAAAAACATAATAGGGCTTTGTTCTGGAACAATATTATCAATTTGGCCCGCAGGCGTGGCATGAATTAGTACTATATTGTAGTCCGCTGGTGTGTGTTTAGTAAAAGGTTATCTGCATTCTTTCGGTTATTACCTTTAATTATGGCCGTTTTTGATTCTAGACTAGATATCTTTTTGATCTTTTAATTTATGTGGAAAATATGTGGAAGGGTTTCGAACCCATCTGCTTAGCTACCACGGTACGGTAGTCATACATGTGAGAGCCGGAGTATTCTGGACATGCGCGCCTGTCTATATAGGATCTAACATTAGTCGCTATTAGTTTTATTCATCTTAATCATACTCAGGGCTCGTGGAACCGGAATTCGCCAAATCATTTTTCCTCCTACGGCTTTATGTTACTTAACATCATGTGAAATAGAGGTCAAGTGTTAGCTCATTGATGTTAAATACTTTTTATTTTTGCTTCCAGTTTCTACTTGAACTACTAAAACGTATCATTTTACGTCAAACGGCGTTAAGCGCATCCTAGTATAGTGTAAATATTCCAACCAGCGCCTAATTATAATGGATTAGTACACCTACTATATCACTTATTGGTGAAATTGTTGATCAAGTTATATAAGATAATTTGAACAAGATCAAAATATAAGCTAAATCGTGAACCCTCTTCAATTAAGGTACTACTGTCTTTATGAACTATCAAGGAAGATATTACCCCTTTGCACTCTGAGTGTTTTTTACCCGGGAGTAAAGCAACTCCGTGACATTTTTGCTTAAGGGCCTCTGACTACAAAATTGAAATTATTTTTTCCTAAAAGAAATCAATCACTGTTGGGTTTTTAACTGAATTCATTGAACGCAAACGTATTCTAGTTTTCCTAACTGCAATGACAGCACGTGGCGCAATAGCGGCGCCTACGGCGTGTAAAGGCTTGAATATGTTTTAGTAAACCTATAATATCATTAGAATCTCTCTTATGGTAAATCTCCTTGTTAAAAAAATTAAGGATATGGAATAACCATAATGATATTGTCAAATTTTCTAAGACATTGTTTACCCGTACTTAAACTTGCCCATACGTAAAAAATCTGATAGCTATATCATTAATTTAGAAGTATCTAAACCCCTTTTTTATCGTGTTTGAAATAAATATCTAAACCCTTATTTTGCGTGACAAGAGTTCATATTTTATTTTATGTGATGTTGAGAGAAAAGTTTACGCGTAGATCGAATACGTTCTTGGTCAGTAATCCATCTAGGATCATTCCTCACGTATCCGAAAGGACCTAGAGAAGCCTATCTTTCATATCCTCCCGGCTACAACCCATTTATTTTTACGTTCACGACTTTGTGGTTGAGCTAACGTTTCTCATTTCGCACGAGTGCCGCTGTATTCTTCACTGTTATTAAAATATATTGTATATTTCTCTTGAACATACATTTCCGTACAATATACTTTAACGACAGTGAAGCTCTTTATAAATTTAAAATACTTTGTTTAATTTAATGTATGTAATATCTGTTAAGATTTTTTTTTTTAGTTTTACGTATCGTTGAGGCTATAGCAGCTGACAGAAGACCACATGGAGTCTTACATAAATCTATTTCTATGATGTAATTAGTATATAATTAAAATTCGTAAGAGTGAATGAATTTTAGCGCGTCGCTATAGGGCTGTGTGGTTTTTGCTTTTATATATGCAAAATATGTTTAATGGCGAGTGGTTTAGAAGGGTACCAGTTCACCGGTGATTAATTTGAAATTTGAGAGATGATGCGTCGATTATTTAAAAATAAATCATTACTGGCAAGCTGCCATTACTGGTAGCTACGTAGATTAAATTAAATTACTTCCGTAGCATCGATTTCTGCTGGCAACTAGAGATGTATAAATATGTAAATATATCGGTATGATGAGCACTGAAAAAAATAACATTACGAACTTTTAAAAAATATTAACTAGCTAAAAACACTCAACTCTAAAATTACTATCTCCTCGTTCTATTAGCTTTTTGCACAAGAAAAAGATTGCTATAAAAGTTTGCAAATAGAGTGAGTCGCACTGCGATTTTTAGACTTCTAAAAAGTAGAGGCTTTAACAGCTAACAAAAAATTCCTATTCTAACTAAAGCACTCATATACGAAATGATCTTCAACGGCCTTTAACAAAACGACTAGTATTTTTTGCAAGTGCGACAAACATTATAATTTTCTTATAACATACTATTTTGAATCTTACCCCGTATACGATAAGGGCGTCACATATTTTTCAAACGCATAATAAAGTTTGCTATCAAGAAATGGGCTAGGTGGCGTATGAAACGACTCAGATACGATTTTTTTCCATTGCAATTCGATTGCGATTGCATCGAGTAATCGAATTCACCGAGTGATTCTACATCGATTGGTTTTCAACTGTTGGGAGTTAATTTCGACTGTCATTAATAAGGATGTTTGAGCTCGGGAAAGAGGATAAAGGAATATTCGTGATGGGTTTTGTTAGACAATGGACTAGATCAAAAAAGATTGTTTCGTTTACAATTTTTTTTATTTATAAAAGAATTTAATGCATAAAATAAGCTATTTGTTTTGGTTATTACTCGTTATTTGTCCGTAATCGATGTTTATGTTATTGAAGTATTTATATGTAATTATTAATTATTCAAGCTGTTAATAAAAAATGTGAATAAATTTAGTCTTCTATATTTTGGTTTACGTATAAAATCAAAACCTTTTTATAAATAGCAACATATCATATAATCTTTTTTTTTCATTCATTCGGGGTTATGTCAATGTAATTAAATATTCTCTTTCCATATCACGCTTGTTTTACTGTGAAAAACGTAATTACATTTGTAAACGAACGAATAATGTATATATTAATAAAGAAAATAAATTATTGCGTTTAAAATATAGCAACATTATTTCTGTTATATTTTTTTTATTTATGACATATTAAAGTCAAATGTTGCGATGTATTAAATGTCACGGGATATTTTCCTGAAGTTTGATTCAAATTTTTTTTTATAGTCGATTAAATTACAGTAAAACTTGTAACAATATTGTTTGAAGGATAATGAGAACACAAACGTACGATGGTGCGAAATCGTTATTTCATCGGTGCGATCACTGCAATTTGAAATGTGATCCAAAGGAATTTGGACCACCACCGCCCCCCGGATATGGAGATTTATACGTATTAGGTAAATTATGGCTAAAAGCAGTTAAAGCAGCTTTACTCGGTTCCAGCATGTGCATGATTCCCGTTGTTAGAGCCGCGCAACCACCACCGCCACCTACCAAGCCACCACCTATGAATTACAAAGATCTGCCTCTTTATGGTAGTCCGCACAACGACTATCACGAGTATGTTGAGAGCAGCACCAAATGCTCCGAGGCGAATGTTAAATTAATGCGACGATTCCTCCTGCCTTACGTCACAACGTGGAGGAAGGAAGTGCAGGACAAGAGCTGCCAACTCAATTGCGCTGTAAAGACCACTATTTGCAACACTCGAAAGTCTATCAGCGATTCGAAGAAGGACTTCACGGCGACGATGAGGGATAATGAAAACTTGACGATGAGAAAGGCTGTCGTAGCGGTAGGCACTGGATTTGGATTCCTTTTGGGAGCGGGGAAATCTATCCCGAGGCGTATATTTTTGACCGCCGCTGGCGCCACCGCCGGCGGTGCTTTATGCTTCCCCAAAGAAACGGACGAAACGTTCAGAGATTTCACGTACTACACCGGCAAAACTGTGATCGCAGTGATTAACTGGGTCTGCAACAAGGATTTAAGTTGGCGGGAAAGAATAGCGTGTAAAGATGATTTACCGGGTGCGACGAATAAAATTGTCGGTCAATGCCCACAAAAAAAATGATAAGGAAATATTTGAAAACACGTCGAAAAAGTGTAAAATTTAACTTATTACAAAAAATAATACGAACTTTTAAAGTGTAATTGTTTAGGTACATTTTTTTACAATTTTTCCAAATAAAACCAAATGAAATAATACCTTGGTCTATTAATTTTCAATAAACTATTATTTTAATCTAACATTATAAACAAATATTCAATTTACGTAATTAAGGTCAAAAGGAAGACTACAATCGTTATAACAATATTTTAACATCGGAACCCAACATTCGGTTATTGCTAATGAAATAAGTATCCCTTTTCATCAGCGCAACAGATTAAAAACGAAAATAGTTATTTAGAAAAAGTCACTGAAGTGTGTTGTATTTATACATATAGTCTTATGAATACACTGTAAAAGAACAAAGGGAATGGAACATGAATGCTTTATGATAAGAATATTACGTTCTATAAATTACTTACATACTGAGTTAATATTTAGACCTTTTAAAGTTTATCATGTTGCTATTGGATGGGAATGAAACAAATCGTATAACAGACTGTAACAACCATCTGATATGCTCCACATTAATCGGAGCAACTTTTGAAATGATTAAAGATAAGTGGAGTTATGTCAACACACGTGGTATCATCAATTACTGTGGTCAATCTGGAATCAGGTTTCTACGGGATGGAGCAATGAACTATTCATTTATTGTTATCGGAACAAGGTTTCTCTAGGGAAGTTTACGTTTGGTCTAATAATACCACATGATATTTTTATCTGTTATATTTTTTCAGCTCATTCGGGTAGCGGTAGGAACTATTCGAGCGCGCCTTGCCATCTACTACCAAATCTTCATGTCCCATAAGTGCATTAGTCTGTTTCGGCCGTCTTACACGTGCAAGCCGGAAGTATTCTAGCGAGCACGCTTAACCAAATATGGCCTAAAAGTTAGTTAAACATCAAGTAAAATCGAAGTCAGGCGTCGGCCCATTGACGATAAAAAATTAAAAGAATTAGCTTCATATTATCTAAAGAATGTAACATGTCCGATATGTGATTACTTATTTTATCATTTTTGAATAACATTTCCTTTAGTCTTAAAGGAAAAGAAGACAGAACGGAGTGTGCACTGACCACCACGATAACGGATTCGGGAGAAGCAAGAAAAAAGAGAAAATAAATTTGATCTGTAGAACATGATACGTTTAATTTACGTTATAATATATTAGCGTCATTGAAGATTTTTTTTTGGAATTATGATATATTTAGAAAACTAAGAAAAATTTAAAAAATATGATTAATTTTTATTTTTTGGAATGAAGAGATAGTGTCTGTTTTATTTTGCGGCGTATCGCAATCCTCTTATGAAATACGCCGTTTCCTTAGTGTAACGCCTCCCAGCCATGATGGCTAGTTAAAATTTGTGGACTTTCTGAGCATTGGCCCGTGAACCTTTGTTGCGGGACTATACGGTTATGGTAGCAGATTGCCTTTGTTCTTTATTTATTTTGACCAACTCTTAATATTGTTTTCCGTTAGCTGTGTTCAGTAAAACCACACCGACCGGAACGCTTGGTCAGATAAATGTCGGCGTGTTTTTGAATAATTTAGTGCGTTTGTGTTATAATTGAACGTGAACGAATTGGTTGTTTGACCGATTTTGAACCTAGTTTGAACGATTGAAGGATCGTACTTTTCAAACTAGATTCATAGATTTTTTTCCCATTTCAATGACATTGTGATTTTTTATATAAGTATAATTTTAAATATTTTATCGAACATGACACGTCCCTTGTGTCAAATTTTGAATGACTGCAATATTGGTACCGGTTTAGCATTGGTGCCAACATTGTAAGATTAAAAATAAAAAAATTATAAATAAATAAAAGTGACTTAAAATAGCGATATCACTGATCATATACATTGGTAGCAAATAAGCATGAAATCTCTAGACGTACAACATCAAAATGTTTTAATAAAAAGATGAGTTATAGGTACAGTATAATGCCTAGTAGAGATTTTAATAAGTATAAATTGTTATTTTTCATTGTTTTACATTTACAAATTTTGCAGCCTGTGTTGGGTATATATATATATATATATATATAAAAATCTCTATGACTGATATATATATATATATCAGTCATAGAGATTTCTGATATCAAAGAAGAAATGAGTGAGTGATATTAAATAGATAGTTTTTAACAAGTGCATAGCGTAAAAAAATCTAAATATCATTTTTTTGTTCTCACGTATTTGTCCGGTATCCGAAGCTGACTATAAAAAATGTCCCTCTATAATTTGCGGCCATCAAACTCAATCACGTGATTGTATAAAACCGACGCAGCGTCGACTCTATTCCGTCTGACCTCATTTCTGACGTCACGTTAAATCAATATCATTTACACTATGCAATTGATCAACAATTGTTATCAATATCGTTTCATCACGTTTTGTCGCAGATTGAAAGATCTAGAGCGTTATCATTCAACTATAGTTATTAAATCAATAGTTTACAATACATTCAATCAACAGCACTGCAGAACTAATGGTATTGAAACCTTGTTGAAAGTGGAAACTTTGACAATTGCAGTGTTTTGGTGTTAGTCTGTCGAATACGTTTTTAAAAGATACTGGTTATGTAATGTTATAAATTTGTATTTTAGATTATCTTTATGACAATTATTTGTTGCTAGTAGGTCTTTCTAACGGTGTAGGTTTTTATTATCACAGTATTTGTTCCTGCCACCAAGCGAGATTTTGTAAACGTCCCTGTATTCAGTTTTGAAGAGCATTGTAGCAAGTTGAATAAACTGTTAATAAGATTAATTTTCCGTATCTCAAAGTGCTGTTTTAATATCTTAACTGACGCCTAATTCTTATAGCCAGGTGTATAATTTAATGTTTTTTTTTTTAATAAAAAACTTAATTTCGCAATCTCCAAATAATGACGAAGGAAACTTCTTTGTACTTATTTCGTCACTTCAGTTTATCTAAAATCTATGTAATGTCCATAACGTCGTTGGATCATAAAAACAACCTAGAGCTCCCTCTTAGATAACGTACGTCCATTTACGTTGTACTGGTGTAATAAAAGAACACTGTTATAACCAGATTAAGACGTATGATAGTGCTGTGATGTCAGAATTCCAAAAAGAAATGAACTGAAATCGGCCATATTGCTCTAACAATACGGGTAAGCCAAGTGAATGGGTCATTCCACAATCCATGTATACATATAATTTTTTTTTTCACCAAAATAGAACCTTCTGTTTTATTACCGGCCAGTTTTATATTGTTCTCTTGCGAGTTCCTTTCTTTAATTTACCACATCACTTTGCGACTAAGTTGATTAAAAATGAGCGAAACGCAACTCTAAATGATTGACTGTTAAGACGAGGTTCCGTTGGCTCTATTATGAAGTTATCTATTTTATTTTCAGTTGTTCACACTTAATACACTCTTTTTAATTTATTGCTCTGTTTATGACTTCTTGTCGGGTACTTTTAGTCGGTTTTTAAAACTCTTTTATGTACTTACAAGATAAAAAAGGCATAAAAAAATACATCAAAGAGTAAATTAATATAGTATAAAAAACGAGTCATGTTTTTATAATTGTAATAGTTATGTCAAAAATAGTTGTTTATTATTTAATAAAAGAATATTATCTATTCAGATAGATTAATTTAGTTTGCAATGAAGTAATAGTATAAATAATCGACCTGTCTTATAGTTCTAGCGCAGTTGTTAACTATAATTAAAAGGTAAATAAAACTAGTAGCCATGACATTTTGTTGAAATAAAACGATAAACAGATGGTTACATCATCGTGTAGCACCTTCAACAATTCGTAGTATGGACGAAAGCTATTGTTATAGCGGCCCCAAACGATTTCCTATTGTAAAAACTTTCCGTTTTACCACCAGCAATTCCAGACTGGGAATTACTTTGGAGTAAACTTCCAAGATTCCCTCACATGTAGTTAATTAAGGCGATGGTTCAAGACCGAATTTATAGCTTTGTTGGGGGGGGGGGGAAATGTAAATGCCATTTTTTA
>DWQX01003384.1:0-18033 GCA_018245475.1 Pharmacophagus antenor
GAATGAATGAATGAATGAATATGCGGATGGAAAGACACAAAATCGTCCGCACCTGGTGCGAGGAGACACCTCTCGTAGTACATGGGCTGCTCGCCGCGCAGCGTCTTGATGTAGATGACATCAAGAACGAATGAATGAATGAATGAATATGCGGATGGAAAGACACAAAATCGTCCGCACCCGGTGCGAGGAGACACCTCTCGTAGTACATGGGCTGCTCGCCGCACAGCGTCTTGATGTAGATGACGTGGCTCTCCGCGTCCACGCGCAGCACGCACCAGCCGGTCGCCAGCGACACGGCCGGCCCGGTCTTCTTGCGGTAGAACTTCACCGGGTCCATGAAGTTGTGGCACTCCGCCATGTACATCCTGCGGTCACGTCTCCATACGTTTCTGTTCATTATTACTCAAGGCCTACGCGCCAGTCACACGCGTCGGTCGGCCCTATCATGCTTTACTCTAAGATAAAAACGAGCAACTCATAAAGTGTTATTAATTAAGTTATACACTGCACACGAATTTCCTCCTCCCTCGCCTTCTGCGTGTGACACTAAGCGAATTCCGTTAAAAAAGCTAACGTCGCGCCGGTTCAGATGCGCGTGGAACTCTTATCGCTTTATTAAATTCAAGTTTAAAATAGCGATTTAGTTGTACAGAATTAGGGAAACCTCCCGATTGTTCGATTACGACTTTAGGCTTCGTTAAATAAAGACCGTTATGACCCAGGAGACGGAGATAAAGGTTATAAGTTTCCTTGTCGTATAAGTTATTCGTCGTTTGACAGTACTAATAATAGTGGAAAAGCATACGTCTTCTTCTTCCAGTCTTCGACGTAATAAAGATTCTGCATGTCGGGCGGCTCCGGGTTCCACCACATGTGTTTAGACATGGGCAGCCGAGAATACGGCAAGCAGTCCTCTTTCGAAATGAGAAACACCTGAGTAGTAAAATCGCATCCATTTAAAACGGAAGTTTACAAATTGAAAGATGTTTTTTATTAACTAAAAAAAAAAAAAACTAACGAATCTTAAAGAAGTCATAAGGTTTATACGGAAATAGGCATTAAACTCTTTACCACTTTGTCGAGCTACAATATTAGGTATCCTTTCAGTGTGAGTTGTCAATTAAAGCTATCCAATCTTCCTCCATTTACAGTTTTTAATGTTTTTTTTCTTTAATCTCCCAAGCGAAACGGCGGCGGACCTTGGCAAATTTGTCGTGCTCGATGATCGAGTTGTACGCCGCCCATGCGGCCGCGCCGGTGCCCACGATAAGGTACTGCACGCAGGGGGGCAGGTCCTTCTCGTGGAAGGGCCGCTTGACGATGCGCCGCGGACGCCCTGCAAGCGATCAGACAAGCCTCCAAAGCTGCACGACACGGCGCGAGCAGACCGCCCGCAACGGCGAGACCACTCACGTGGTCCATTCCAATGCAATCAGCGCCTTCATAATATATTAACACTAGATTCACCGACACGTTTTTATGGTTCTCTTCTCGTATCCGTATCAGTTTTGTGCATTATTGCGTTCATACATTTCGCTGTTTCGCAATAAAATATATAAAACAATGTCGTCAGAGCGGTATAAAAGAGTGAAAATATCAAACGCACATCAGTATACGTAACTTCTCATATAGGGTCGTCCAGTCACAATGACTGGTCCGGTAAATCTAGTGTTAAATGTCGTTAACAAAATCATTTCACTACATTCATAAATACAAAACACAGCATTTTGTCCCGACTGGATAGAAATTTATATTGACGTAATTTCGTAACAAAGAAAAGCTACAAACAATAATTCATACATTCAATGGAACGTCAAGAAGAAATACGTATAATAAATAGCTTTCAGCTGAAGAAGCAAGTTTAGTGATGTTCTCATAACACGACCAGTGGAATAAAAATAGTAGCATATCACAGGACCAGTATGAACACGGTTGACTAAAAGACTCACGCTGTCGTCACTAATGATAACAGTTTAATAATTATAAATAAAAAAGTTCACACAGACAACTCACAGATTGGAACGTTTTCACCTTGCTGGTCACGCTCTTCCTTCCACAGATATAATTTGTAAATCTGTAATAATGGCCCAAGTATAGAATAAATGTGATAAAAAGTTGAAACGACAAACGCCGCATGCTACTGAGCTTGGCTAATACAAAAACAATTTCCTCCTTCGATAGTGTACAAATAAAATTACATGTACATGTTTTTTTTAAACATGTTAAGGCACTGTAAGGCTGTAGATGGTCAAGAGTATTCGCTCAGAATACCTCTGGCTTTCACAAGCTTGACCGGCGGGACACAGCATCGCTGTAAAGGCGGCAGGTTGTCATTAAGTGTAGTAGCTAGCCTCAATTACTCAGACTGCACTACCCCTGTGACCTGGAAATCAAACCTGGGACCTCCATATTACATTGTAAGCGGGTAAACCATTGCGCTACGGAGGCAGTCAAAAGGCATTTTAATCTTCTGTATAACGCGCAAAAGCCATAGCCAATAAACGCTATGTTCGCTTTGGAAACTAACGATGCTACGAGTTTCCGTAGCAGAAGCCCATCAATTTTATAATCGCGCTATAAGATGCTAAACATCAAATCCCTAAATCATTAGGGCTTCCCATGTCGAAATCGCTCATATTTTATCCTTTTCAAAAGTGAGCCACCTAATAATTAGGAATCTAAAAGAAATATGGTAAAACCTACTCACCAAACCCGTTATACCAAGAAATGAAGCCAGGCTCCAGACGTAGATCCAGGGGAACGGCGGGGGGGGCGGCGGCGGACACGGCGGTGGGTCTGGAACTGGTTTCACGGAGCACGGACCCTTGGTGCGTGTGCAATCCAACATTGGCTGCGAGGATTTGGTCAATTAATTCAAACTAGTAACACCGGCGGTAAGTTTCCATTCGCGGATGCTGGGTGGGCAGATATCATCGCGATAATAATCCTCTCCCACCGAGCTGTGTACGCAAATATTGAAGTTCCAGATTGAAGGACGCTGCGGCCAGCAAAAAATAACAAGGAAATGAAATACGTACAATCTCATCTTTCGCAACCACGAGCAATGCGGTGCCATTGAAAACAATCTGTCCTATCGTTACGTACAGGTTGTGCGAGTTGGAATGCCATGTTTAAAATACGACTTCGCGAAAAGCACTACTCGGTGGCGAAAAACGACGAATTAATTTTGATTTCATTCGATTAATAACCTCGGCTAATTCCGGCTGCATTTCTCTAGTAGATATACGTACACGTAGCGTCATTTTACAATCGTGTATGTACTTTAGTTGTACGTAATCGCCTTAACTTTCTATTTTCAATTTATTTTTGTTATAGGTAAAGTGGGAAAACGAGCCAGTAATGCGCGCAGGTGGGAAAGCTTCTTCCTTAAACAACCGTAACATTCAGGTAGCCACAACTGCGGTTTTAACTATATAAACCACTACATATCTTAAACTTTTATGAAAGTTTGATTGAATACCGTTATTAAAAAAATATGTATCAAACGCATTTCCCCCTTTGTTGGTGAATTGGGCCTACCTAAAGAAGGCAGCGGACCGTGTAAACACATTTCTATGTCCCTAAGCGTGACAAACGCTGCAGTTTCAGAAGAAAGCTCCCGTTTTTGATTTCGCATCACCGTTATTACTAAACACCTGCTAAGTTTAACAGTTTGGTTTACCTCAAGGTTGGCCACTTTGACCATTGTTGTCTCGTGAGTTGCTTTGAATGGACGTCAAAACAAATCAAAATTTACGCAACACGAGGAATGAACCTTGTCGAGATTTTTTCACCTATAAATTCTATTCTAGACGATACGCTTGTGAAATATCGCACGACGAATATAAGAATGTGGTTTGTGCCTAAACCATAGTGCTAAAAGTTGACTACATTTTTAAATATTTAAACGTTTTAGAATATGTAATTTCGTTTTTGTAATGTCCCTTCCATATTTAAAATCATCAAGAACTTATCACGTTCATGTCTTAGACTTTGAAATTAAGTTAAAAAAAAAATCATTATACGAGAACAAATTTATTTTTAGAAACTAATAATTTAAGTCCACGAAATCAGAAGTCTTATCATTACATTATATTCTTTGTTTATTGCTATTGTCTGCGGATAACGGTTCATCTTGACCTTCAGCGTCTA
The DNA here is from genome assembly GCA_018245475.1 of Pharmacophagus antenor. Taxonomy (NCBI): domain Eukaryota; kingdom Metazoa; phylum Arthropoda; class Insecta; order Lepidoptera; family Papilionidae; genus Pharmacophagus; species Pharmacophagus antenor. The sequence goes on from DWQX01003384.1 coordinate 4,156, forward strand.
ACGAGGGGCATTCATTTTTCTCAGCTTGGGCTAGCAGCGACAATCTGTCCAGTGGATTCCAGGGCTCGTGGAAAGCATACTTGTATATACTCTTTCCGTGGTACCCCAGTCGCGGTATCACTTCCTGCCCCAGTTCGTTGTGCAACTTCAGCGATTTGTCCAAGGACTTGTGTTTCCAGTTATCTGGGTGTATGATGTGCGACTTGGTGAACAAGTTCTTGACTATGTTGGAAGCCATATCGAAGTCCAAACTGTCGCGCGAGCTTTTCCTCTGTTTTTGTTGCATCCCTTCACAAGGAACTTCCTGTCAAAGAAATAATATTTGAAATGACAACGATATCTGTTTTAGTGCGTTGGACGAAAGTCTCTCAAATTGAAACCGGATTATTTAATAAAGTACCATTCATACTCAGTTGTATCAGATTTTCAAGAGCTCCTTGACCTAATGGCAACTGGTCATAGAAACGTCACCGCCACTCTTTCCGTCCTTTTTCCGCCATCCAAAAATGTTTTTCAACTTTCCGATTAACCCCGCGGATTTCTCCTCCCTCCGAATCTCTTCTTCGACGCCACTTTCCATTTCTTGTTGTGTTGTTTCAGTATTTTGCGGATTGTAACCGGGCTGATAGAAGCCTGGGTTTCGTTTGCTTTCATTTGTGAGCACGAACGCGGACCCAGTACGCTGATAAAGAAAGCACACGCTGGATTTCATTAGATATTTAATTTGACGTAAAGGCACTGATTTCGTCTAACGCACTAACGTGTCGCACTGGGGCACAATTGGCAATGCAGCAAAAAATTTAGCGGACAAACTATTCTCAGTTAACCATAATTTCAAAGTCTCGAATCGAATGGATACCTCATTTGTCATTGTGTAATCTAAAAGAGTTGGTAAACTACAGAGTCAAGTGCAATATCGAATTGAAACGTCAAAGCGAATCGCACAATAGTCACATACTATCTCACCGACGCGTTTGACGTAAATAGATGTCGGCAAACGGTGTATCCATTTTGTACAGCAACCGCGTCACAAAGCGATTGTCTCGACGACCTCGCACGAGCGGGCCGAACGTATCGAGGACTAGTTCCCTTCGGCAACACCAAACGCTTCACCTTAGCATTACTCGGAGGAAGCGGCGGCACTAAGACTTCAGGAGTTTTAATCTTGTACGGGTCGTAGTTCGGCGGTTGCTGCTCGCCGCACGGATTGCAAGGCCACATCGGGGACTTGGGCCACGGCTCCACCGTTCTACCTTCAGTTTGAGAAACATCCTTGCAACAGCTGCCTTTATCTTTAGAATAACTCTTGGGGTATTCTGAAACAAAGATTGCGTGGCGACTGTTTAAGTGATGTCAAACTGAAATCACAAGGCAACTGCTACAGAAATACCGACGAAAACTAAAACTTGGAATAGACCTTATAATGCATAAACGGCCAAACCGGAGTATAAGTGAACATAATAACCTAGGAAACTTTGTACGTATAAGTCCATTATTTGCAAAAACATTTTCTTCTCAGTGTTTGATTCTTGTAAGAAATTTAATATAATCTGTGACCATTGTAAACATTTCAACATCTACCGTCTTCGATGACCAGAGACCTCGTGACTAAAATTCCTTTGACACATTTATACGCTGCATACATGCCCTTATCGGGCTACTTAACTCGCCTGTTTACCACCATCGCGTGGACAACAAGAGGCATTTTAATGTTACCAGCGTTTGATTTTAAAATGCCTGTTGCTTCCCTAACATTCCCAACTTGTACCACTGACGCCTCGTTTCCATGTGTTATTTGCTCTTCAGTTTTCAATCACTTTTTCAACACAAATCTTTTAATTCAGTGCGAGCATCGATAACTTATGCGATTAGTACATTACCTTTGACGACGCAGCCCATATTCGTGGTTCTCAGAGACAGAATACCATTAATGTTTCTCATTTGACTACAGTATCTTAAAGTTCCCATAGTGTTTATGTTGTATATGTTTTAACTATAGCACTAATAATTTATGTTTGTTTGAATCAAATAGGAATTATTTACATTATTTTTGATGAACGAATTTTGATTTTGTTAATGAGTCCAATGTGACGTTTCTGTTAGAAAATGGAATTTGAAGCGGTTTTTTTCTTCTGTTGCCATTTTTACCAACGCTGCCATGAATGTCCATTGGCTTTAGTGGATTATAATATTTTTCTCAGTGAAACCTCTTTGGTCGGTTGAAGTCGAAATGATATATTTGAACGGTTTGGGATAGTTTTAGAAATACAAATTTATATATACATATGTTTAAAACATCGTTTCACGGTCATATTATTGTGCGAATGTCGAAGTAATTGTAAAAAAAAGAATATGGACCTTTGAAAAGTGTAAAATGTTATCTTTGGCCACAGCGATCTCGTTTAGTTTCGAGTGAAAAGTAACATGAACAAATCCTTTTTTGTCTCCAAGGCGAAAAACCAATTAAAACACATCCTTTGTGCTTTTCGCTTTCGTTATAGTATAGAAGTTAAGCGTTTTAATGTTTTTTTTTGTTATACTTAGAACCTATATTTTATTTGATTAATACTAATTCATTAAAATTTTGTTGAAATAATTTGAAAAAAAAATTCGGCCCAAAGTTTACAATCCAACTAAACAGTTAAATTATTTGATACAATGTTTTATTTATGATTAAAAATGTGATGGTAGATTACGGGGGGTATAAATTTAAATACCATTTTATTTAAAACCATTTCATTTATGTATAAAATATCTATAAATAGTTTAATTACATGAATTGTTTCTTAGCTCTTACTTAATTCAACTTAAACATCGAAACATCGATGTGACCGAAGGTTGGTAGCCCCGTGCGGCACGCGCCTCCACGCAACTTGTAACATTTATTTAGATAATATTCAAAGCAATATTTACAAAATAATCACAGAAGTAACTAAAAAATAAGCAAAATTATAAAAACCAAAGGAATATTAAAGGGGATCTAGTAACGGAACAAACATTTTTTCTTTATTACACTAAGTCTCTATCAACGGAGAGAATGTAACAAACTAGAAACTGATGAAAACAAATTGTAAATGATTAAATTTCCGTCACTCGTGAAATAATGACCGTTTGAAATCGGAACGCTGAAAGTAGACTTTACATTGCGTACATATAAGGTTGAATTTTCCGACTCAGGTACATTTTGTATGTATAATACACAATCGTCAGAGAATAAATAAATGAATTTCGGCTAATTACAATACAAGTGTACGTCAATAACATCATCTATCTAATATTGAATGCGTATCGAATGAAAATAATTAATATGTACACGAAACGCTCGAAATATTATTTAAAAAAATAGCGCATACAGCATACAAATGGAATTCTTAGTATTAATAGAAGACCTAACCGTCACCTAGGCGTTCCTCAATCCTCTAGTCGCAGGCGCATATTAACAAGCGTCAGTGACGGTTTGCCACTGGTCAGTCTGTCGTGCGATTGGTTTATATCTCCTCCTTCACACACCCCCCCCTCCCCCCACCCCCTTCCCTCCACGCGCTCTATGCCCGATGCGAAGCTTGTTGCACGGGGAAGAACCGCACCGCGACACACGAACGCCCGACATGTACACGTGGAATGCGCCAACGGCGTGGCCGGCGCGGTCTCCGCGTCGTCCGCTCTCGGAGGGCTGAGCACTTAGCCCGCTCGCTGGCGACCACACGGACACTGTCGCCTTGAAATAGGGGACGTCTCGTTGGCGTAGTAATGATGCTAGTTAGAGCGGGCTCTTAATCAAGACGCAGTAATATTTAAGGGCGCAAGTGAGCGCTGCGGTACTCCTAAGGTCACTAAATTGTAAAGTATCGCCGGAGTTTTTCTTTATCAGTTATATATATTTAGAGAATGGTGGCAGATTTTTTTAACTCTGGCGAAGTTTACCTTCCCTGGGGGAGAGGGGTGAGGGGGTGGGTCGTAGTGGAGTCGCAGACGTGTGCGAAAGTTTCCCCGCGCGAACAAAAGCATGAGAGGAGGAAAAGACGGAGCCTCGCGGGGGTTACAGCTGATGCAAGTCCAACGTAGGCCGTTCTCGTCCACGCGTGCGCAGATATATGATGACATTTCCCCCGCTTAAATCAAAAACGGATATCGTTATCTCTCTCTAGCAGTCACCGCAGCACTTACTTTAGCCTAAAACACAAACACATAAGGTCAATGACGCGAACTACTCAAGCTAACGGGTTAAGATCCTATTGACATGGCGTCGACCGCATTTAATAAATAAATATAATACAGTAATCATTTTGTGTACATGCTCTTGTATCAGAAATCACACGAGAACTTTCTAAATGCAAACCTAAGTATTTATTATATCCGTGTAACCGCAGGACGAAGTCAATAAGAATGTGGGAATTAAATTCGGAATAGAGGAGAGGAGCTCAAACCTCTTTCAATTTCTTCTATTCGACAATGGGCTTGACAATACGCTTGACCTCAATTTCACATAATTTTAAGTGACAATGAGATAGCAGACGTTGCAGCCTGATCGCTCGGCATAGTCTGGCTCTCATTTGACCCGATAATCGGAACGTGTTCATATACACAGGTGGCGAGTTAGGCATACAGGCCTCCGTGGTAGAGGGCAAATTAGTCGCCACATCGGACAAGTGAAATTCAAGTTGATAGAATACAATGATAAATAAGCGTATATTTTCAGTCGCGGAAACCATTGTTTCGTGTGAGAGGTGTAATAACGTAAAGGGTGTTAACGGGTTTGAATAGAAGGGAGGGGGCGTTAGCCAGGGCGGAGCACGAAGCTGGGGCGTTAGCTGAGGCGGAGCACGAAGCTCCGGCGCAGGACATTTAAGCGATACAGTGTTAGAATGAATACATCGTAACTGCTGGAGAGTTCAAAGACGACCGCTGAGGAAAAAACAAATGGAAAAATGACGTCATCGTATCAATTTTTTTTTATGTAGGTTAGTAATTGATGTTTATGGGTGACAAGGATAGAGAATGAACAGAGATATTAAAAGGTAGCCCGTGAGCACAGTTTTCGTACTTTCACAATAGACAATATAAAGAGAAAATCACAAATGCACAACACTTGATGCACGACAGTATCCAGCCACCACTTCCGCGTAACCCCGGACCTCATTCCAGCCCGAACAGCCAGTTAATGCCCTGAGCCAGGAACAGGATGAGCGGCTGCCAGGCCACCAACCACCTGATCCAGTCCAGGAGCTGCCCGTACAGGATGTGGGGGCGGTCCCAACTGGTACTCGTTAAGGTATTTTCACAAGAAGCAGTGAAGTCTAATTTTTGGCAATACATCCGTTAATCCGTTAAGCTTATGGTTTTTGGACATATGTATTAACGATAGATACTGAAGATATGATTACCAGTAATCAATCACTAATACCAGTTGTCTAACAGCGCTTTCACCTTAATCCTGAGGGATGACAGTGTGTTTGCAGTGTTTCGTATCTAAGATAGATGACCAAACATAAATGCCAGTGAATTGCGTGCCCCGAAGTTATATGGTTATGGACAATGTTTAACCTCGATTCCACCCGACGTTGAGTGACAGTCGGGCCGCAGATAGTAAAGCGTGTCCGCTCAAAGCACTTCTGGCTGTCACATCGGCAGATTGACATCGAGGCCAGTGAGGGTAGGTGCTAAAGTAGTTTCCACCGAGACCAAAAAAATATTACTGCAGACATCTCCCGCACTGAAGCGGGCAGTCAAGTTTTTTCAATGCTCGCGTGTCTTTCTGACACAGTGGTGCCCACGCACCTGCACCCGTGCGACCAGTGCAGCCCGTCGGACGTTATCAAAGGATACGGATTGGTGAACATCCGTCGCAGGTCCACCTTCTCCTTGCAATAGGGGCAGGTCTGCTTCTTGCCGACAATGCACCAGCCGCGTATGCAGAACTCGTGGAATACATGGCCACAGGTCAGCTTGTAGGTGTTCTCTGCAAAGCATTTAAGTACATCACATCTGTGCTGCCGACGTTACAGCGCAGCCCTGTTTCGGCGGCTATTTATGTGAGAGCCGAACTATTCTCGTTGTCACTTAAAATCTTGTAAAACCGTCGTCTAGTATTAGCCGTGTGCTGATGAAAAAATCAATGCAAATCATTACGGAAAAGTACAAGAAACGTAGCCAGGTGTTGTATGCCTGGTTCTTCTCAGGAGTTTCCACTCGCGGAACCGGCGTTAGAATCGTTTTCCCCTTCAGAGGCTTGGACGAAGTTTACTCCCTCCCCACTCCACTAAGCAAGCACGCCCTTCCCTCCCCACTCACCGAGCACCCCCTCCTCGTTGACGTCTACCAGCAGCTGGTTGCCGCACACCGCACACACGTTACTCTCCAGCTGTCTCGTCGGCATTCCCTCCTTGGTGTAGTACTGAAATAAGTAATGTTTAATAGTACATTTCATAACACACATATGCAATACCTGCTATGGACATTTTACTGATGTATGCAGTAGCAACTCTTTGCATAATATCATAACTAAAGATATAAATGAATAGATACATTAGAGATATTAAGAAACTGCTATTCGAGCATTTAAAACATAAGCGGAAATACGTACAGAAAGAGAATCTAATTTTTATACCCTAAATGGGCAATGAGCAAATATTTGAGCTCAATTTCACACGATGTTAAGTGACACTGATGCAGGAGAGGTAGCTCGTCGATGTGGACGTACTCCGGCCTTCGCGTGTTTCACTTGTGGAACACAGCAATGCGGTTTGGGGCGGCACGTGTCATGGGTGACGGTCTAGCCAGCCGGATTCGGAAAGAACCAACGACCGTTCAAACTGTCGATATGAACGTCAATCTGCCGCCATAACGGCCTTGGGGCGATCCTGTAGGCGTACAGGTGAAATCAAGAAGTATCACGGGCGAACACGGTCCAACATCCTCATCATTCAACAGCCTCTTGTCACTCGGCATCAAGTGAAATGGAGGCTAAGTGTTAGACTAATGCCCATTGAAAAATTCACCCGTTTGTCTCATTGCATTTTCTTTTTTTATTTATTTATTTATAACAAACATTTCAACAATGATTACAACAAATGCACTACTTAAATTGACTGTCTCTATATACTAATATTATGGCAACACTATGTACTTACATTAACAAGCCCCCTAGCCCACATACAAACACACACACACACACACTCACCCTCGCACTCCCCACGCATACAACAATGAATACAAAAACAGTCGGGCAGTGTCTCACTCCAATGGAGGCGGCCATTTTGTCCGCGCAGTACTCGGCCACGTCGCGCCCCAGCACCCCGAAGTACAGCCCGTAGAACAGCTCCATCAGCGCCAAGTCCATCCACTGCTGCGGCATGATGCCGAACAGCGTGTTCACGCCGAGCAAGGTGAGCATTATGCCCATGTAGCCCAGCACGCCCAGGAAACAACTCACTTTATATATGAGGTAGAACCATTTGTACACCAATCTGAGGACATCGAGTACGTTTGATGGGGCATTGTTCATTCGCAGGGCGCTAATTATAAAATTAAAAACAAATCGCGGAAGTCTCTTGTGATTCGACACAAGTCGGTGCTTGAACACGGCCCCAACCCGCCTGATGCCAAGTGGATACGCGGTCGGGGGTGGCGAAGTGCAATGGGCCCGTTTACCCCTCCCAAGGTAACGATCGACTTACTTACTTGACCTTTACATACTTGACCGGGAACAGTGGCACTAGAAAGTCATCCCGTAACATGGCCGATAATATTGAAAGTTAATATTGGAGCTGAACCACTCTGGCACGCAATCTGGGGATGGTGGAAACTTAAGGATAGTAAACTTGAAGGCTGTGCTTTCACAGTACCGTCAATTGAAATTAAAAGGGAAAATTTCTTTATTGACACTCCATATTTAGAGGTTCCAGAAGACTAGAAAGCCAATCTTTTATTCGGTTTACCATCTACAGCACGTCACATAACATCAAGCCAATTTGAGGTCAAGTGCGAGCCGTGCTATAAATATAAAAAGAATCTTATCGCTCAATATCACGAGCGGATCTCTCTGACCCAAATCTTCACTAACAATCTTCATTGACAATCCAGAAATCGAAGATGTTCGCATAATTACACAACTTAAACTTAGTTATAAAGTTAAAGTTCACTATGCAATGGTTGTGTTAGAAATTGAAGTTTCACCTGGGAGTGTTCACCGACATGGGCTTCGTTGTAGACTTCCGTATCACCAGGCCAGTGAGCACCGAGAAGATGGTCCACACGACGACGAACCTGACCCAGTGGTTCTTCACGCTCATTAGCACCGGTATTGACCACATCGCGACCATCGTGAACAGCTGAAATTGACACTCTCCTTAGTTCGGTTTCAGCTAAGAAACGGCGACCCGCGTGCCAGTCGGTGTTGGCGCATTTCTAGCGTACGAAATGAATTTTTCCCAGCGGGTGGCGTCGCCGTTTCGCGAATTAGCCGCACGTGGAACACGCTCCGCGCCGCTGCCATAAAATTGTTGGTAGCTTCACCTCCGTTCGAGACGATATTTCATACAAACATTTAGTTTGAATGCAGTATCTCGAAAATGCTTATTGAAAGAGAGGCCCCCTTCAACTTCCGCCAGATTTGTTAATATCTAAACGAATTCCGCTATTCCCATGCATTTCATATCTGTTCCGCTCCGGGTATTATCCACACGTACGTATTAAGGTGTACAATGACCTTTTATCTGTACGTAGTGTGTTTTTAAAAAGCAGCACACATCCCTTTTCACCCCGCTATCTTACGCAATACAGTGTTCTGCACATTCGGACATAGTAATGTTTGTTTGCATTTATTTGTGGACAGAAATATGAGGTGGAGTGGACATTTTTCTTACTACGTTTGGCCATTAACGACGGAGCCACGATGAAGCTCACACACGCCTTCGCCACCCTACCAACGCCTAACTGGGCGGCATCCTCACGGGCGGAGCAATCCTGCAACCCTCTCTGTGAGACGCGCCAGGAATACAACGTCCCTTCCTTCCTAACCCCTATTGCATGGACAACAAATCCTCCATGGTGCAGCACTCGTACAAACAGAATGGGAACCATGATACGATGACAGCCAGCACCCTCGTTGTACAATTAAAATAAAACTTAGTTTCCGGCGCTCACCGAATACGATCTGTAGTGGCGCTTCTTCCACTCGACGACGACAACCTGAGCGATGACCAGGGTCACTATTAGTATCATGACCATGGTGGTGTGCATGGACTCGTGACCCCGGTGCATTTCGTGCATCTTCTGATGGTCATACCTGGTGGAGACCATGTTATATACTTAACTTGACACTGACTGATGTGTACCCATGCTTTTATGATAATTAAAAAAAAATATATCGATGTGTACATATCACTAGAAACAAAGAGTCTAATGGTCGATATAAATTGTCTGTGTCCATTGATATGATATTTATGTAAATTACTTTAATAAATACCCTATTGATACAATTATGTACAAACAAAATTAAAAAAAAAAACTTACCACGTCTTGATATGAGCATAAAGATGAAATAGGAAAAAATGGCACCCTTTAACCCTTTTTTATTATGTACTATCTGGCCCAGCAAACTTCATAGTATCTAACAGTAAATTAAAGCTATTACCTTGTTTCTAGACTTAATTTCTTAAGTAGTAAATCACTCCTAATTTCTCAGGTATATCTCATTGTATTATGTTTGTAAAATCTCAAGTTGTGTGATTGTGCTGGCTGGTAGTCATTTGTTAAACTAAAGATGGTATGCCTAATCCTGTGTTAATGAATTATTTTTCTGGTGCAAAAGATAATCCAAATTGAATTTCACAACATTTGTTTGATTGATCTTTTCACTCCTTTTATCCGGCCACAGACTTAATTTTTTCAGTATAAAAATTATTTTAAATACTAGTTCCATAACCTACCAGCCGAGTTTCATGAAAATTGCTTAAGTAGTTTTATTGTGATTAATGGTCAAGCAGTTAGATGGATAATCTAAAAAAATTTTTGCAATTCTACATTTTCTAAAAAAAAAATATTTTATTTAACATTTTCAAATAATGTTAAATGTACAGATTCAGCAAAGTACCAGTTTAACAATATGTATTTAAGTGTCTAGGCTTGCCCTGAGGACATGCCACTCTCTTAACATATAATTAATATCATATTCACAGCATGTAATAGGAATAATAAAATTCAAATAGCTAAAGTCACTGTTTATTGCATAACTTAATTACTGTATATGTACATATCTTATCTATAAAACAAATAGAAACAATTACTTGATATGAGGCACTAGGAATAGTTTGAACTGATACCTAATAACTTCTACTATCACATAGTATATAAAAAAATTTAGTTATGAAATATTTATTTTTATATAACAAGTTTTTGTTTTATTTTTAATTATAATAATCAAAATATTTATTCTTATTTATTTTAGAACAAAGTACAGAGACAAGCTAGACATTCTTCTGATAGCAATTGATATGCTCTGCATCAAATTGTGGCTTCAAATTTTATAAATATGTATGCAAAATATGTAAGATTTCAATGAACTTACCTCATTTTTTCATCTGCAGTCAACTCTTCATAGGTCTGAAAAGGTTTGTTTTGTAATTATAGTATATACCAAAGATCAGATGTTTAGCGACATACTTCTTTATAATATTTTCTATACCTTACACCAGAACACAGGAAACTGAGTTATGGAAACATATTTAAAAAAAAATTTGCTTAGTGATCACAAGTCTAAAATAATTTAATAACACTTCTTTGTTAAACGATTTGCTTATTTAACTAAAGTTATCAGGAAAGAAATTAACCCTTACCTGATGTATCGTTACAGTAACAACATTTTATAAATTGATCCGGGATTACATACCTTATTGGAATCCACAGGCCGATGGAGATCCATGTTTAGGTCTATTATTACACTAATAAACCACAAATTACATAAAACTAAACTTAGTAGGTGCTAATATTTGCCTAATTCAATTATTAATATAATACTTTAATCTCGATAATTTGTACCCACTCAGACTGTCCAACATGACCTGCATTGCCACAATGTGTCAAAATGACAGTTCAACATTCATTCAGAAAACTCAACTTGTTACAAGAACTTTGTTCTCAAAGAACAATAATTATAATAATAAAATAAATGGTGTACCTAGCGTATGCTATGGTAAAGTATTAAAAATGGAGACACGATTTAAAAGAATGTTGAGAGGGCCTCTGCTCGGGGTTGATTGCCGGGGCAAACCTGGCGCTACCGCTGGGGTGTCTCAGTATACCAATCGTCAGCGCTGCAGAGTAAAGCAGACGGGTTCCCACTGGGTGTATTCAATCCGAAAATGCTATAGCCGACACTCAAAATAAAATTACAAATAAATTAGTATTAGACATAATAGCACATGTGAACCTTGTAGCTTGAACACCGTAACTTATAATTCCACGATTCCATCATCACTATTTGCGTCGAGCTTTAGAAACACCGCACCAGTCTTTAATGTTGCGTAGGAAGCTTACAGTACCTTTCTACCCACATCCAGTAAGGCTTATAAACTTAGACTGGGAATATTATGAAATAAAGAAATAAATTGTTCTCTGTTTTTCCTATAACTATTATAATTAAAAAAGACAGTCTCTTCTGTTTTTCTTGCATTTCACTAATAAAGATACGTGTATTTTATCTTGTTGAATATTATACAAGTGTCATTATTATAAGAACTTTTCGGGTGTACATTGTGTAATTGTTTATAAGGTACGATACCTAATATTCCTCGACGATTCGTTTAAAATAAGTGTCATAATATTATTAACTGTAATCAGTATTATTTTTTTAAAAATAGTTATCAACTAAAGGTAATAACATCTGTAATATTGTTTAACTGTCAAATGTCATTTTCTTCTGTTATTGTTTATTTTCTTGTGTATTATACTTTACAACAATAAATTTCAAAATTATGTAAATAAAGTGCTAGAAAATGTGAAAGCCAAGTGTTAGTTTTTGAAAACGCAAATAGTTATTATTTGGAATTTATTTCAATTAGCTTTTACTCCAAACAAAATGCCAAATAAAGGTAAAATATGTTGTAGAAGTCAAGATTATTATTTTAACAACTTTAAATGAACTGTAACTATGAGTAAGTTCGACTATTTCTCTTATTAAATGCTTGTAAAAATTCAAGTGATGTAGTTATGTGAAAACTAAGAAATTTGCTTTCTTCAATTAGTAATCTGTGAGTTTGTGGTATTCTCAAATGCTCAATAATGATCATCATTAAATATCAATATTAGTAACAATCCATTAGCAAACATCATTTGTGTTTTATACCCTAGACATAGGCTAATACATCACTTATCTCTTAAAGTCATAATATTAAAAATTAATAGGAGTTATTAGATTAAGAATATCAGTTTTTATTTAATTAAAAACATTAGTCTTACTCCACTAAAGGTGCAGTTTTCTCAGGGAGATTTCCATATATAATGTCAACAATCTTAAATTACAACCTGATTTGTTGATTTATGAGTCTGATGAATTTAAACATAAAACTTTATCACACTCAGTGGTGATACGAATGCAATCGCTGCACTGAACAACCTTTAATGATATTACTTTTACTAGTATTCCAGTATTACTAACAAGACATATTGTTTTCATTCTGTATTAGAACCTACAAAGTCTACTGGGCCTGATACAAGAGCTACTGGTAGTCCATCTCAGCTTGGGGGAAACAGAGTGACTTTGGTTATACCTAAAGCAACCATCAACAAGGTAAGTTAAAATTAGTAAAATTAGTCAGGGAATAGAATGTAATGACCTGACAATTTATTTATAAGGGTTTAAACAATTTGTGAACCTATTATTAATATAAATATCTTGGATAGACTGATCGAGAATGCAGTTTGGCTTGATTTGTTGTTGAGTTATTTGTGTTGTGAGTGTTTGTGCATTGTTGAGTTTGGATTGAATTAAAAGGTTATCTAATTAAAAGATTTTATATATTAAACCGTTAAACAATTGTATAAATAAAAAATAATATTTCTTGAGTTGTCATACATAAGTGTAGTATTTAATCAGACATGGCTTCCTTTTAATATATTTTTCTATAAATGGTTAAAATATTTACTAGCAACGCAAGCACTTTAAACTTCTCAAATGTTCTTTGAATAATATAATGCTGTTCTAAACATTTTAGGTTATACTATAGCTTGTATCTCATCTCACAGCTTCATTTTGTCCCTGGTGGATGTATATGATAAAATATTTATCCCCTTTTGTGTAATATAAAAAAGAAGTCAATTAAAGACATAACATTAGTTTATATTTTTTATTGATTTATCATACAACAATTATCTAATAATACAATTGATTCACTATATTTGTTAGAGAATTTCTCAGCAACTTTTTAGTATTATGAGTTTAGTTGAATTCTCTTGCTCTTTACATTTCCCTATCCATACTTAATGCAATCTCAAATTTTTAAATATAAATTGTCACTCGGCTGTTATCATGAGATTAAATTCTGGATTTCTTTAAGATTTGGCCGTTTCGTTCGTTAGTTAAAGTTTTTCTAATTGGTTATATTTTGTAGTATTATGTATATATTCTTTACTTTTATCGACAATGAGACTGAATATCAAAGTTTTCTCACTTAGAACACACTCAAACATATGAAAATTACGCATAAATACGCTGTTGACGAATTGACCCTAATAGGAATACAAATAGAATTAAAGTAAATATAAATATCTTAGTGTTGTGGTTTTGTAAATTTATGTAATGACTATTGCCAGACATTGAAACTTAACGATTCTCCACGATATTTACGCATGTATTTCACGTTGAATTTATCTTATTGTTTA
>DWQX01003385.1:0-18025 GCA_018245475.1 Pharmacophagus antenor
TGCACTAGCAGAACGATGAGTTGCCCCGGGAGACACTTGAGCGTCCTGTTGGAGACGCCGTCGTGGCCGGGAGCCGATTTCGACTTGAGTCCCCTGATGATGTCGGAGACTTCGTCCTCGGTGAATTCAAGCGGGAAACTACTGCACCACAAAGGCAGTCAAAATTAAAATTTTTAATGTTATACCCCATAGACTTATTTTCAGTAAAAATATGATTATGATTATTATCATCCCAAATCTTTGTAGAACACGTAAGAATCACAACATTTAACAATCACAACCGATGAACCTTACATAATGATAATGAAGAATCAGTAGAGGTGAAAATCTATACATTTGCAGAATAATATATTACTCATGTGTTGAAAGGTTGGTAAAGTTCTATGTCGTTAGCAACTTACTCAATAGAGCTAATACCTCCTTGATTTCTCTTTCAACTTGATGAGGATGGCATGCTGCTTTTTGTCTACTTCCTTGTGCAAGAGGCTTTGCTAAAAAACGCATTAGGTTATGCATTATATTACGGGCCTGATTATTATAGACACGGAGATCATTATTTATAACTAGTTTTTTTTTATTATCACACCTGTTTAATATACTCATAACCATGGACAAGACAAGATGTTTAATATTATATTTTTAAGGAAATAATACTTTCTTCAATACTCAGCAATAGACAGCCACAGACATGCCTATAGATCAATTCGAAATAGCGCCAATGTCATATGTGTCCTTTGTAAATATATTAAAGTCATAAAACATTTTAAAGAAGTTTTCCTCTATATTTTTTCTTTATTATTATTATTAGTAATAAACAAATTTATTAGTTTTTGAACATTTCATTAATTCCATAAATATCATAAATACTCTAAAAATATCTACCTCTATCGCTTGATTAAATTTCCAGTAAATATATAAGTGGGTTAATTTAAAACCGTTTGTTTGCGCAAATTGTAATGGAATATCGACCTAAGTTGTGTTATAACCTTCTAATATATATAGATATTTTTGTATATTTAAAAAAATGTGTGCTAGTATCTAATTATGAGTAAAGAGGGTTCTGGTATACTGTCGTATATTATTCCCCCATTAAATGTGTCTTCACAGAACGCCTCTGGCTTTGTTACGATCTTCGCAGCATATTGCCAGACATGTCAAAAGCAAATATTTCTCTGCGGCAGACTCATTACGTCAAAAGCACACGGGCGTAAGAGTTTAATAAAATTATTTTTATAAATCTGATTTTGCTTTCCGTCATACCGCTGTTTTATATTTTGTTTTTGGTTTTGATGATAAATAGTATAATTTACGCTACTCTTATGAAGGTTAACGAAGTAAGAAGACATTTAATTTTTACATTGCTATTTTCGCTAAGAGCTAAGAAGGTCTACTCTAGTTGTACCGAAAATGTTATGGTTGCTTTTAAGAGCATTGCAGATTATAAAATTATTTTGAGTGAACAATAAGGAAGACTTATCATTTGTGAGTGTTATACTGTGCTGTGTAAAAATATATTATACATTTTATAATAAAAAGTTAATTATTTTTTGTTGTAGCTATCGCTCTATGCGCGTACGCAGCTGAAAATAATGAACAGAATGATCAAATCAAAAATATCATGGATTCTAAAGCGCAAGACAAAAGGCAAACACAAGAAGAAGTACCGGAAGCCATGTACAGATCACCACGAAAAGAGGTAAATAAGGTTTTAATCACTTAAAAAAAGCGTTCAATTTCCATTCGATACTTTCATATTTTTTAAAATTATTAATGGTTTTTTTTAGCTATTTTTCCTCCATTTACATTTTTCCATCTTCAATTTTAAATTATCAATAATTTTTTAAAGAAAACGTTCTAATTCTTTTCATAACGTCAAAATGCCCATGAGATCGTTAGCACCGTTATTCTTCGTATAAAATGTCGTCAATTCCATCGCTACTGTTTTAAATTTTAAATCGTCGTCTTTCAATGTCACTCACAGTTCCCCTAACTATATGATAACTAGGAGCTTGTCTTCCTAGCCGACTCTTTGAATTCAAATTTTATGCCGAGGTGTAACAGTTGTTTGTTTATGGCTTTCTGCTTCTTGTACTGTTATTCTCGTAATAAGTCACGCAGTTATTATATCTAATATTCTTTTTAATATTAGCATAAATCTTTCAAATACCTAATATATTAAAAAACATATGTTATTGTATATTGCTTAGTATACTTATAACTTAAATACATTTAAACTTCGTAATATTGAAAGAGCTATCTGATTTCAGTTTCCAAAAAAATAGTCAATATGGAAATTAAACAACTATTTACAAGTAGTTCTGGTCACGTAATCTAGGTTTTACACAAAGTGTTTAATACGGGAAAACCTAATAATTAGTGTATAAGTTTGCAGACTAAATAAATAATCTATAAATTTCACTATAATTAATTTTCTTTATAATTTAATAATTTGACATGGTGTTAATCCATTAACCAGTTAAGTAATTGACAGTATTTATGTATAACCGAAGAATTTCTTTAGTAACTTAACATAATACACAGAACAGTCGTTTAGTCTTTATTAAAATTCGGTAAAATTTCGCAAGTTAGACCAAGTAGGATACAGTTATAGTTACGTATTTAATTAATTAAATATTAAAACTACTTATAATCTGTATATTTTTAATGTTTAATTTATCATTAATATTAATGATTTTGGTAGCCTATGACATTCATTAGCATATCTGTTAATATTACATTATCTGTATTAAACAGATGACGTAAGTGATGGACTAAATGAATGATTATTGCTCTATAATATTAAACATAAAATTGGAATTTTGCATTAAATGCATAGTACCTCCTTCGATGCTATTCATCTTGCTCGCTTGCGTTTATACGTACTCGTGGATGTTTCCAGCAAAATGAAATATGAAGTGACATTTTCTATGCACGGCATGATTCAATTTCATCAATCTTTGCCGTGTAGCTCTTCATTAATATGTAAATTTAATTTAATTCTCTTTTTTATTCAATTCAATTATTATCAGTTTTTAAAAAATCTTTCAAGAAATGAGTAATATTAATAATTATTATTTTTTCTTCTTAAAACAGGCTTTTCTATTTTGTAGTAAATCCATTATCTAATGATATTGAAAATTCAATAATAACATTCATACATTATGTATGACACTTATGTAACTATAGTGACAAATCACACGACAATCGGGTACTAACATCTCCATGTCCTTCTTAAACTACGACTAATTTAACCGCATACGCAAAATGCGTTGTAACTGCCAACTTTTGGTAGGTCATATAATTAACCTCTTCGACTTTATATAAAGTGGCTTTAGTGAGTATATTACTTGAGTAATGTCCTGCGCCTCGCCCTTTCACTTCTGTGTCCTAGATTTGCCTAGATTTAGTAACGACACGATCGGCCCTTTGGCTTGTCGCAGCTTTAAGCTACAATAAACCGTTGTGCAATCTCAACTGTGCATGATTCACAACGTTGATAAGCGTAACGAATGCCGATTGCTTAATTTGTTACAACACGACTGTTCAAAGATTATTTTTAATAATTATGTTCCACTAGAAAATATTAGTACCTTCTTATTGCTTATAAACATATTTCCATGTATAATGAAGAGCCAATTAAAATGATCTTTCTTTATAATACCAACGTGGAACGGTAAATATCACCGCGCTAATTATCACTGAAGGACAAGCACAAGAGTTGAAAAACTATCAAGCTTATACTATAATGATTGATAATAATTTGTGTGTGTATGACCTAATTTTCGAAAGGTCCGATATTTAATTTATTTTTAAATTGTAAATCATTCCAGACGATTTATTATATGTCTATTCTTTATTGTAACAATAATAATGAAATAATAATTTATTATTTCTAATATTAATAGCAAATGGCTTAAATACAATTTTGTTATAACAATTTTTTCTTACACTAAATGCCCCTTTAAGAGACTCGAAATTAAGCAGTAGTAGGATTTTTCTTTCATCGGGATTTCATTTAAGCTATTTAAATTACATACGAATACCGTTCGCTATGTTTACCCTAGCACAGAGTGAAAATAGTAGTTTAGCATCGTTGACCCAAGTGATAACTGTTGAAATAGTAAGTATGACAAAAAAATTGCTCTATCATTTCTGTTATTAAAATCTTTTTCGGTTGTATGAAGCGTAACTATACAATTAAATCGCCTAGACACCAATTTACTGTTTGACGTGTTGGTAAATTGAATAGTATTTTATTATCAAGAAAATTGTAGCCTCTCACTGTAATTATGTGTGGAGGTCGAAAAGAGTACATATTCTTGCAACCATCGTTTATTGTACACTTTCTCCAAAAAATGTATAAATAAATTTTTTATATTTAGTTGTGCGGAACGTCGTGCGTGGGAATATAAATGAAAGCGATTAAATTGAGTAACTTAATATAGTATTACTCTTTTTTCTTATTCCACGAAGCTGCGACAGCAGGCCGTTCAACTGGAGGTAAACAACCTGTTATTATATCATTATGATAATAACAATGATAAATCTGGTTACTCTAATAAATTTGTTTACCTGAAGCGCTCTTCGAATTATAGCACGACAGGTCTTTAAATATTTTTTAAGTAAGAATTTTATCTTATTTCTTAAAAAAATATTAATAATAATCTAAATAGAATATTCTTGAGTTATTAATAGATTTTAATAATGGTAACGCTGTTACAGTTGCCGACGCTGTTGTGAAGAAAGATGACCTATCAGAAGTTATTCTCTTTGTTTGATTATTTAAATAATTAATTTTTTGTAAAAATAAAAGTGATTTAATGAAGAGATTAACATCGATCCCTGAATTAACATATACTATTTAAAATATAAAATTATACATAATATTTAATATACAATATTCAACGTAGTATTGTGAATAAAACGTAAAAAGCTGCAATTGATTTGTACACGAAACATTTGCATAAGAACGTATCCAATTAAGATCCATAAAAGACGGAGCGTCAACATTCAAACGTTGTGTAATTCTACTTGTCCATTTTAGCTCGTAATACCGTTTTTAATATCGTCCCCTTGCATTTCGTCAGCGGGTGCTATTAGACTAGCAGCAAATAACAGTGGAATGCTTTGCAATGCTACATCGCAATAACAGTTGCGATGTCTAATAATATGCTGTCACGTACTGAATAGCGTGTCGCGCGGCAAGGCGCCCTGCTATTTTATAATGATATAGCACTTGTGAGAAATAATAACTATTTTGTATCTTATCAGTGTAGGTGAGATGTTCACGGATGTTTCTGATGGAAATGATTTTCGTTAGAGGCGCAATCAGGTCAAAACTGCTGAAGCTATGGACATACGAGTAGCAACTTGACCACATTACTATGTGGAATTATTTGTAGATAATTTAAATTTATTAAATTTTTAATTTATTTGCATGATTTTTTTTTCTGCCAGTTAAAACAAAACATAGGCGTTTTCTTTTAATTCATTATTTTTTTTTTATTTTTGCTATTAATCATCGGATTATTTTAAATGACAGGCAAAAATAGATAAAAAATTATTTTTATAAATCTCTAACGTTAAAATCTATTAATAAGTTTTAATGTAAATACGTAACACGCACAGTATCGACGTAAATAGAACGTAGAAAATATGATAATTGCAGGCGAAAACATAATAGGCGTGGGTGATCTGTATACGGGCCTTTTACAATATAATAATAACGGTATCTAATTTTGAACCTGTTACAACTATATTTTAATTATTGTGTATATTATATTTAGGCACAATATAATCCATTTTAAAGTATAATATTATCGACACGATAAGTATTACATAAAAAATAATATTTTAAAGTAAAAATTAAATTAATATTTTATGAATCCAAACATTGTTTTATAATTAAAATTCCAACTGTGCTGCATAAAATGGTACATAAAATTACGTGTTTTAAGGGTGTATCGGTGTATAACAACCAGCCCCAAACAGTTTCTCACTCTTATCGTGTCAGAGGAGCATAGAAACCGTGTCCTGGTCACCCACGGTAAAGCGAAGAAAAATCTACCCAGCCGGCTTAAGGCATGGGGCTGGTCCGAGGTGGACACTCCAGGCGGGCTTTTGAAGCCTGACTCGGTGTGTGAAGATGAGCTGTGAGTGAAGCGTGCAGCAAGCGTGGCAGCAATCGCGCTGCCTTCGTAGCCGAGGTGGAGTCGCGGGACAGAAGGGGTAACCATTTCTTTCGCCGCCAAATTTTAGTCGGAGGAGCCCAAGATCATATCTGTCGCCGCGGACTCGGAGAGCTTGTGCTGGTGGGTGTTCGTCCTCTTCGCCCCATTGCCTCTGGGCGACAGACTCAGAGGGGTTCGTTGCCCCTTTAAGTGGAAAGAGGCTAGAAAGGAAGGCGCGTTATATGTTCCAGCGCGTCTTAACAAGAAAAGGATAGGTTTACCTCTCCTGGGAGGTGGCTGCACGATGCGGCCGCCGATTGCGTGCTCGCGGATGTGTGCGCAAGCGTTCGCGCGTGTGAGTGATGATAGAATATCGTTGGAGTTTTAGTCGGTGCAAATCCGACCTAACTTGTTCTTTCATGAGGGCGGCTATGCGAAGGCGTTTCCTCAACGTAAAACAAAACAAAAAAAGGTGTATAAACCGGATAATCATTAACGAGATTACCTGTCCTATATATCAAGACGATACAGCTAGATTAGTTTTTCGTCAATGTTCTATTTGTTTTTTTTTTTAAGATTTGTTATAGTCTACATAAATATAGTTCTTGTTATGCAGTCCTTTCATTATACACTTTAACTAATGTACCATATTGGACAGGGCTTGAATAAACTTATTCATATAAAATAAATAGTAACGATAACTTCATTGTAAAGTTTGTACAACATTGTTTGCTTAGAGCAAACAATTGTCACAGAACTTATTGCAGACGCAGTCATGACATTGGAAGTATTTGTCGATTGTACGCATTTCCATCGCTTCACGGATGTTAAAAATGTCCGCGAACCGCACCGCATTGTCTCATTTTTCTTCGCTTTCACCATGTGCGTGTCTAATGTAACATGTAATAGTAATTGCACGTCGCTGTTAGCACGTGTTATAAACAGTGGTCTAATTATTAATATAAAAGGTAATTTCCCTTAAAACTATGGATAAGAGTTAAAAGTTCCTTTATTAATTTTATATCTTTAAAGATTAATACTAGACCATTCTCGACTTTATGATATAATTGTTAATAACATGTCATTAAAATAAATAGACGAAATAAGCAAAATATTTGCTTGATAGGTAGAAAAATAACGGAGAATAGTGGCGTTTTATTTTTTAATTACCTTATACAGCTTAATGGTCACCAAAAACAGTAGCAAATAAATAATTAATTGTTCTATCGATGAAGTTACGACCTTCGCTAATGCGCGGATTTAACAAATTAACCAAGTTGGAACAAGTGTATTGCTGGTTAACTTACTATTATATCGATATTAATATACTAACAATAAAACGAATACTGCGGTAGATTAAATATTTACCTTAGCAGTAGAAGAAACTAATTATTAATATTATATTATAAATCCCGTTGTAGGCCAGAGATTTATGTTAATAAAGTTTGTACCATATTTCTCTTTATTAAAAATCTTACAGCTTATAATACTACTAAATTTAAGGTTCAGTAATATTCAAGACATAAACAGTATTTAAAAATTTAATAAAACCCGATTATTGTTTCAGGAACAAGTCGCTCCGGTAGAGGAGCCCCAAGAAGAAAATAAATCAGCCGGGTAAAAACATTCATTATTCATCAAATATATTTTTAATTATAATTTTTTTCCATAATTAATTTACGGATGCTAGACGTACGATGTCTTGAAAAATGTCATAAAATACTCTGTTTTTAAATACTTTTTTTTAAATATACTCTGTTTTTCCTTTATGTATGGTTATTGTAATGTTATGTATAAAAAATAACATTTTATCATAAACAATAGTTTTTGTTATTTTGACTGACGGGATTGCCATTATTAATGATGGCATTAATGATTGACCAACGCCAAATTCAAAAGAACATTGGTTCACCGTCGTAAACTGTTTATAATCCTAGAAACATAAGTAATTCAGAATATTAACATTCACAGAAGAATTCAAGCCGAACAGTATCGTCCGGGCCAAGTGTTTTCCCTCAACTCGCAAGAGTTATTAGAACTACAACCGGAGAGGAAAGCTCCTTCAGTAAGCAGTCAACAGCTTCAGCAGTTGTACGTCAATCCCCAGTCTGAACACAAGCAAAATTTACAACCTTTCTATTACTTGGACCCACAACTTGCAGGACAGGTGATTTATTATATTAATTGCTATCCTAACTTCGTACTAAAATTACATAAAGTCATTGAGAAAACTATAACGTATTCGGAACACGTTGTTAACAATTTGAGAAGCGCTATAAACTTTACTATGTGGGAAACTCAAATAACAACTTGGTATAACTTTTGAAGCAGGAATTCAATTATTGCTGCGTCCACGTACGTTTGAATTATTAAATTCCAAAGCTATGTGCACTTAACTCGAAGTTTATGTTTACAGTTTGAATTTTTCTAACTAGTACACATTATACAAAACTTATACAACTAGTGTACAGTGTACAGATGTTTGTGTTACATATATTTGAAGTTTTAAGGTAGTAAAAAGATAGTTAACAAGTAGATAATGAATATATTTTCCAGGTGTCACTGCAACCATCGCATGCCGTCATTGCTCGCCCTCATTACTCATCCAACGGTGGTGAGGCATCAGTGGGCGCCGCACTTTCTGTCAGTGACACTAGCAGCTCTCAGGTTCAACAATTTGATCCAGAGCTATTAGCTCTTCTTGGTCAGGCAGTACATCAGGAAGAACAAAGACCGCAAATTTATTCACAGACTCAACAACCTATACAAATATCATCGCAGTCAATTGGACAACAATACCAGCCGGTAAGCAATTTTTATTAGAGACCATTACAAATAAATAATTCACTCTTCAATTTTTAACACACTACCCTTTAATTTTTTTGTAAATAAGGACAAAATGTAATACTTTCATACCACTACTACAAAGCTTATCAACTTTATGCCAGGGTTTTATTTTAAAAAATCTATTAATGAAATTTACATTGTATTAAATCTCTTTATTCATGCTTTTCAGGTCGAGCGCTACATAACAAAGCCGAGCAAGAAACCAACAAAGTTGCGGCCAAAAGTACAAATAACACCAACACAGGCGCCCGCAGTTCCGCAGCAATACCTAATAGAAACCACGAACGTTCAAGCACAACAGCAAACATTACAAAACCAGTATAGATCTGTACAACCGCAACGTGCAGCCCAAACCCTGCGATATATCCCGATTCAGCAAGCTCAACCCGCTGTACCGCAGCCTTTATATGAAAGGCCGGAATCTCAAGGTCTAAAAATTGTACCTGCTCCTAACTTACAAAACTTACAGCCTCAAGTGCAAAACAATTACGTTTTTGTACCACAATATCAACAGCAAGAAGGGCCACAGAAGCAGTACAGGTTTGTTGACACACAACGTCAACAAATTCAAGCAGTCAGGCAAGACCAGCCCCGGATTGCGATCGCTAACGCTGAACGACCATTGTCGTACTTAAAGCGTTTCCTAGAACCTGAGAAAGCACGCACAGTTAAGATTTATAACCAACCCGGTCCAGAGGGCTTGTTTCCAGCTCCCCAACCGGGTCAGATAATCGGTGAACAGTATTACTTACGACCTGTTTATCGATCTAACGAACAAAGAGGTAGGTACGAACTGTCACCACTGGCTTTGAGATCACTGGAACAAGCGCGTGCTATCGAATCAACTAAAGCTCCACTTTCAACGATTTATGTCAACAAGAACATTTCCCCCAAGAAGGTGCTAAGACCCGTTTTAAGAATAGAATCTCCACAGAAAGAACAACCATTAAGAGACCAGTCTGTTAGGGTTGAGCAACCAACAAGCTCTGAACAGGTCTCCGTGGAGCAACATGGTAAATCGTTAGAGGAGCAACGTCCTCAGTTGCCGCCACCAAAAAATAATAAAGCCTACACTCCTGAAGAGTTTGCTGGATTGGTAGCAGCAGGGTATGCCGTAACGCCTATACCAGTTGGAGCTTTAGGTCAACAAACAGCACAGTCGCGGTCTTCTATCGAGGCAATACACATCCCTCAACGTCATCCGCTATATAATAAACGTCATCAATATTTGCCCCTGAGATCTGATGAAGCGCCTTAAAACTTGCACGACTATGTACACAGTAAAATAATTAACATTAGGTAGTAAAACTATTTCATAATTAACAAGTCTTTGTTTTCACTAGTCCTTTAATCAAATCATAGCTCCTGCATCTGAATTATTGCATATCAAATTACCAATAAGTAATAATGTAAACCGAAAATTCAACTACGTTTTAAACCTAATAAGTAAATAAGAAAACATTGCTACGTAAAACAATATTTTGTAAATGAAAACATATTCATATATTTTGTAAATAAGACTATCCAAAATCCGATAGGAGCTAAGAAACTTGAGAGTGCAAGGAAACAAAAACGACCGCTACATAAAACATTCAAAGTCCATTAATTTTATGTACTGCGTTTTCACTGTCGATAAATAAAAAGCATCGTTTAAAACCTTTTCAAACTGAAATATTTTTTTTAATTTCTTTATCTATGTACTCGTACACGTGAGAGATGAGAATGGCCTTTGGCAAGTAAACCGTAAAATTAGACCCAAAATTGAATTTCAGTCAGGAAACAAATTCCATTATAAGGGAAATATTCTCGGAAAATGTATTTCTGTTATCGTATTCCCAGCGCAAACGTGTTTCAAATTACTTTGTTTTCATCAACTTTAGGCACATAAATTAAATAATTGTTTTTTTTTTGACCGCGACACAAGTACAGATTCAACATATATCTTTTTTTTTCTCTACGACCACGTATCATTCTATACAAAATGGTTCTATTTTAATATGAAAATGTATAACTCGTTAAAAAAAGTTTGAACAGAAAGTATGACTAAGTACTAATTAACCTTTAATATTTTCTAACCCAGCGTACATAGTAAAGTTGTATGTTAAACAGGATCAACTGTTAACAAAATTCGTCTACGTACGTAAGATAACTTAAGGTATTTGTAAAGATAAAATTTGCTTGCTCTATGATAATGTACACAAATATAATCTAAAAGAAAAGTTTGCAGCTACTTTTAGAATTTGTTTCCCCCGCGAATTCTATCTGAATAGCATACTCTCGAGTATTTAACCTAAATTGAAATTTAATATAGATACAGATTTTGATGGATGAGTAAAAAGTGTAATGTGATTTTCCCACCTGCCTCCCTCATCGCGAGAATTTATTTTCATTTATTCTTTATAAACATAAAGAATAAATGAATATACTATACAAACATATTTTGGAAAGAAAAGAATTATCAGTTGAAATAAATTTTGACTGCCTCCGTGGAGCAGTTATTTGTCTTGAAACACAGTGGGTGTCGGGTTCAATTCCGGGGTTACAAAGGAGTATAGCTAGTGATAGGATTTCTTCGAACCCGTCGAAATAGCGACCAGCTTCATTGTCAATCCCCACCAGAATAAGAACTTTTCTGTATTTCAACGGTCATACATGTGAGAATCACCACCATCTATACCGTCTACAGTCTCTTTGCCAGTCAAAATCACATGAAATTGAGGCTTTTTTTAACCATATAAATTGGTACTTGTTCACAATCACACCTGGTGTTAAGCAATAGTAAAGCGTCAAAAAGTCTGTGATCAAGACTGTCCAAACTTGCCGTGACAAGTTCTTGATCACCGATTAGCCTTTTGACCTGCCTCTCCACTAACTCCATTGCAGCTTGATGGATTTACGCAGCACCTGTCCAGATATGACAGCGATACACATGACCACACTTGTGTTTTATATAAAGTCAATAGCTGCCCCGGTGTGAAGTAATGCCGTACTTTGGCAAAAACCCCCTATTTCCTTGCAGCCAATTAGCTTTGAGCTCGATGAACTGCCCATAGTTGAGACTCGTTGAAATTTCAACCCCTAACAACTAAAGACGGTCGGCGAACTCCAAGGACATTTCCCGAAAAGAAGAAGCTATGGTAGACTGGCTCTTTTTAATACTAGAAAGAGACGCTTGTGTCTTGGAAGCGTTGAATCCTACAAGGTTAATATCACCCCAGTCAGAGATCGCCTGTAATGTACGATTCAAACGCTTTACCATGGCTTTCCTCGAAGACTATTTCATGGCAACTGGTCCGATCTTTCGGCACGTATCTCAGGTCAGATCATGTTAACTCATTGTTGATTAAATAATAAAAAAAAAAATTTAAAATGATTATAATGTATATTGACATTTTTTTACTATGTAATGATACAAAAACCAATTACGTAAAATAAAAAGTAAACAGTAGTTCCTTCATCTGCGAAGAAGCAAAAAACCTCTTTGAAGAATTTTCATCCAGAAGCAATTACATTCTGTCTGTTTGAAGAGAAAGAACGAGTTAAATTAATTGAAATACTGAAGATAAATTTATGGTTGTGGAATTTAACATGTTCCAATTATTTAATCGTGGAGAAGAGAAATATAATAAAATGAAATCATTATAATTGAGTTGTATGTGCTGTAGAATTTCGCGATACAGAAAACAAAGGGCAAGTGTATCGAACAATCTCTAGAAGAACTTTCTGTGCTTTGCTAATCTCTATGTTCGAAAAGGCTTTAATTCCTAACAGAGAGTATATAGATTAGACAGTTCGTAGTTGTAAAATTTGTTATCTAGTAACTAAATTCTATTCATTGAAGTAATAATTTTCCAAAACAAATATACATTTGTTAAAAAATATAATTATTATACCGCATAAATTATACGTTACATAAATGATGCGAAACATTTCAAAAACGAATTCATAAAATTTCTATTTCTGTAGAATTAGAATAAAAATAGAATAGAATTCGCTAAAATGTCTTAAATAATATAGATCACTGAATTTAAATTTAAAATGAATCGTGAAAAGCACCATCCAATATTTGCGTAAGCTTGAATGTTTAACTGACCCGAATTTTACACCTAGGTGATCAATTTCCGTGACTGGGAATCTATTTCGAACGATAAATAAAACAACAATTAATCAAAATGTACCACGGAGTAGCGCCAAGCGAATTTTGAACTGAAGTATATGTATTTTGTATTTGTAATATTTAATTGTTATATATAATACATAGTAAACAGAACTAGAAAAGTTATTAAAACAAAAGTTTTTTTTTCGGTTATGAGCTTGAACACTTGATCTCGATTTCACCCGATCTTAAGTAACAATAGCCCGTAGTAGGTGAAGCATTTTTGCCTAGAATAGTCCTAACCTTCGCATTTATGACTGCCAGAACAGCAAAGCCGTTATGGCGGCAGATTCACTTTGAAGGTGGTGGTTGCTAGTCACTAGGGTATTACTCCGGGAATCGAACTTGGGACCTGCGCGTTACAATGCAAGCGGCAAACCACTACACTTTTGAAAATCTTTTTCTGATTATAATTATCCCTTCGACTATCTTATAATAAGTAGGTGAAAAATGTTCTCTCTTACAAAAACGAGTCTTATTACAATCTTTTATTTTATTTTAAATATAAAAATGAAAATTTTCAGTCAAGCGTGGCAATGGAGTCAAACTCAAGGAGCTAATTAATTGCGAGAATATTAAATCTGATGAATATTTATTGATATAGTTGAATATATCTATACTTTCGTCGTGTACTCGTATCATTGAATAGATGTATTCAAAATGAATTTTATATTTGGGTAAAACTTGTCTCCACATTTTTAGTATTTAGGGTTTCCTACCTAAAGGGTGACAATCGGAACCCTAGTATTGAGAATCCACCGTCCGTTTGTCTGTTTGTCATTCAGTCTATCAGCGAGCCCGATCTCGTAAACCGTGATAGGTAGAAAGTTGAAATTATCACAAATTGTGTATCTCTATTGTCACTACGGCAACTAAAAATAAAAGTACTTCGTAATACTATCAAGAAAAGTAATTTTGTAGGTGTTTCTTGTACGGATCTCTTAGTGGTGCGAGTCTGTCTTTTTAAAGGTCGAATAGGGGAACCAGCAAGAGGCTCACATAATGAAACGTAATCACCGTAGTCCATAAACAGTCGCAGCAGCGTTTCTGACGTTTAAGCGGGTAGGAACCAGAAATACCGCTGGTGATAGCTGATTCCACAGAGTAGTTGTGCATTTTGGAAAGAAATTAATACTGGTATATAATATTTGCATAATATAATGCGACTAATTGTGACAGCAGTTTCTATACCGTCTAGATCAATTACCGCATCGTTATAATAGCTGTTAGCAAGTTTCGACGTGTTAACGGTTTAATCAAATTTAATTGACAGTGGACTGTTTGGGAGCTGAAACAAATTGGGTGTGACTTTGCGTATGGTATTGATTGTACTCTTATTGTACAATAGACTGTTTGACGATTTTGTGCCATAACATAGGAGTCCTAGTGAAAATGTATACAAAGCACGACTTTCCTTTCTTTTTACTCTTTGAGCGTCTGTCTCAGGATCGATTCTACATAATTATAATCGATTATGGGCTTACACTCTCATATGTATGACTATCGGAGTACAGCAATGCTGTTATGGCGGTAGATTGACATTGAAAGTGGTAGCTAGTCAGGCGAGTTTTAAAAACCCTACCACCATTCAAATATCATTACTCCTTTGACCTGGGAATGAAACTCGGAATCTTGGCTTTACAAGGCGAGATGGTAAACTATTGCGCCAAAAAGGCTTAATATTTTTCAAACCCATCTGACTAGCTACCACTATTTCTAGTCGTTGTGTTCCGCCAGTTTTACCCAAATATGGGTCCCAGAGTATTCTTGGCATGCACACTTCGTAATACACGGC
Organism: Pharmacophagus antenor; assembly: GCA_018245475.1. Lineage (NCBI taxonomy): Eukaryota > Metazoa > Arthropoda > Insecta > Lepidoptera > Papilionidae > Pharmacophagus > Pharmacophagus antenor. The sequence goes on from DWQX01003385.1 coordinate 14,969, forward strand.
TTCATTCACTTAACATCATATGAAATAAATGTCAAGAGTTAGCTCACTATCGATATTATCGACCTGTCAGCATTTCACAATGTATTCCTTCATAGCATATTCTAAGTTGATTGAGGATCTAACTGTTTCAACTTCCTGTTGCTCTGTGCACAGAGCGAAATACTATTGGACTTACAATTGACTGTCATAGCTAAATTAAAACCACGACAGTAATTTGATATACCTCATTCCTCAACAAAAGAAGCATAAGAGCACTGCTTTTTTATCCGCATCAGAAGATATTAGTGATACATATTTTTAAAATGTATAGATATTTCACTGCATCTCACACTTTGTAGCTAACTGAAAGAGAAAAGTTTGTCTCTAATCTATACCAAATCCACTTCCTTCAGCAAACCATTAGTAATTGTACACCATTTGTGCTCCAGCCATGTAACTAAATACAGCGACCGTTGAATGTGTATCAGATTTCAATTAATGATTTATTCTTGTAAGCTGAGACGCCTATATATTAAGAAAAACTTCTTTACTCTTAAGATATGTCTATTTTAAGTAACAAAATAACAGGTTTTCCTTTTTTTAATAACTTAATTCTATCATTTTTTATTAACGAAATTTACAAGTATAAATAAGAAAAAATATTTTTTAACTTATTAAGTACGTATACAACAATGTTATAGATACAATTACGAATAAAATTTGATCTGAAAATATCTTTTAAAGTTAAAATTTATCGGGAAATTTGGTTATTCTATGCAATTAAACAATATAGAAGAATGTGTATTGGAAATACAAGCAACGATCTTTATTCAGGCTTGAATTTTAAATAGCAGTGACCCAGATTTAGCTCGCTAGTGATCAGTTTCAGTGAAGGCAAATCTATTTGCGCACATAAACAGAGCACCAATTAATCAGAGTGCGGAATGGGAATACGAATATTCGTAGTAGTTATGTCACATATAAAAGCTATTTAATAATGTAAATATTATGTTATAGAAAGGTATATACGAGGAAAGAAGCGCCTTATTGTCCCAGTGTAAGTCACAAGACCTCGAGGCAGACCTAAAAGGCGTTTACTGGACGTTCTAAATAAAGTCATGACAACCAATCGTAGAGGATATCGAATACCGGGAAAATTGGAGGGGTCTGAGTATGTATGTGGAAGAAGATGAAGGAAAAAGTTAAATATCCGACTGTCAAAGAGCTTGCAGAAAGAAAGCTGGTGAACTAAAATAGATTGATATAGTTGAAAAAGAACTTAGTGGATACGTTACAAAACGGCAAATTGCTTATGTGGAGGTTATATAATAGGCCATGCTGTTATTTTAAATTATAAATATAAAATAACAACAAAATTAAATACATAAAAAATAAAAATCAAAAAATCCTGAAGTTATTGTTTTATTTAAATGTTTTCCTTTTAAACCTTATTTTTTCTTTTGTATTATTTTACTTAATGTTACTAAATATTTTTTGTTTTAATTTATACAATTTATGTGAAATGATTTGAATTTTTTAAGTCTTTATATTTTGCTATTCAATAAAGTAAGAGCATATATCATTATTTTTTACGACTTAAGCCAGAAATTTCTTTCTTTATATTGAAGTTGAATAAATAGTATTGCTATTGTTTATTTGTTATGAAAAAGGAAAAAACAATTGAAAGATTGAGAAAAATAATCTTTTTAAAACGCTAACAGAACCTTTCAAGTATAATATAAAATTTCTTTTAGTAAGAGTAGACGCAAATGAAATGACAATATTCTAACAAAAATCATCCTTTTCGTTTCAAAGATAAAAGGATTTTTGTTCTCTGTTCCAATTCTTATAGGGAAAAGTAACAAAGCATGAAGGTCTTATTTCAAAAAGGGACAGGGAATATCACAAATATATAGTTGGAATATATTTTACATATCTTGTGTATTCAATAGTTCGATAGTCAAACAACTGTAACAGTAATAGAATAGTCTAAATCTCCCCAAAATTATTTAATGTAAAATACAAGCATAAACTTTATTGAGTCACTAGTATTTTTCTTTGTCTGCAATCACCTAACGCTTAACCTCAATTGCACACGATGTTAAGTGACAAAGAAGCCGTAAATGGTGAATCGTGTTTATACAGCATAATCGCTATCACAGATATAACTATAGCTCGCGAATCACCGGATTCGCGAGCCAGTTTCGATAAAGCTGTAATGGTCGTCTAAGACTAACAGCGCTAACTTCACCGAATCCAGCAGCAGCAGCACAGATATAACTGCCGGTACATAGCAACCCGGTGATGGCGTCACGTACCATTGAGGGTTGATATAAATGTTCATTAACATTCTTTTTGTATGTGATTGAATAATTGATAATAATAATAATACAACTTTACGACAAAGTTTCAATTCTATGAAATATAATTTAGGTAATACAATGAACAATTATTACTATTGCGATATATGGTACGTAAATGATATATTCTAATTACCCATTAAGGCGGGCTTTGTTTAACAATGAAATAGTGAAAGGAATTAGGTCGTAATCATGTTTTGTCTCTTAAATTATTATTTCTGTGCGTGTATTGTCACTATTTATAATAAAATATCAGTGGTATAACGAAATATATAATAAAATGTCATAATAAAAAAACGAATTTTTATACATGTTAAAAATTTTATTAGTTTTTATGGACGTATTTTATGGACGCTATACTTGTTAATGTAAATATATGTCACCAATTATTTCTTATTTCCTTATTTTATATGAGGGATACACGTGCGGTTTCATTTCGTTCATAAACAGTTTCGGTAAACAATTTAATATTAATGAGATATCTATAAACGAGTATGTTCGATAAACCACGCTCTACCAAGTTACCCGGACAATATGTCGTAATTTATAACACGTGACATTTATGTGCTTAAGAAAATAATGTACTGTTATATATATATACCTTATGTACTTTAATACTAATTTAATTATTACCTCTTTTGTCTATATTAAGACGCGTTTCTTACAATTTGTATTTTCTTATCCCATCGTTCAATAAAAAACAATATATATATATATA
>DWQX01003386.1:0-18016 GCA_018245475.1 Pharmacophagus antenor
GACAAAAAGAAAAAACGAGGTAGACCTTATAAAAAATCATATAAAATCAATGATTGGTAACAAGTGGCCAAGAAAGGGAAGAATGGAAGAAGAGGCCTATGTTAAACAAGGACAAACAGATATTCATGTATCATGTATATTTAAAAAAATGTACAAATAAATGTCGTATCTTAATAGTCTTATTGTATGTACATTAATAAATGAATTCGCCGTCTATCGGTCAAAGATTTTTATGATTAGTACTTAAATATCTTTTTTCTTGTATTCTATACACTTACGTATGTATTAATATAACATAATAACATTTGCTTTTCCCAATTGAGATATATTACAACAGCTCTTTGAACGTTTTTTTCATTTCTTGCTTTGAATTTTTAGTCGTTCGATTATTGTTCATTAAAGAATTATTATTACTAGTATGGCTTTCTAACAATTACATTAGGCACATCTTCATAGTACAGAAAAGTGACATATTAAATTTAAAATAAATTTTTTCACAAAAATTCATTAAGACAAACAAATTTACATAATTGTACGTAGCTGTAATTTATTTACGAGAGGAAATTTGAATATGTAAGCAGTGTAGTTACACTACGAACAAATATGTATGAATACGTACTTACGTGTTCAAACATATTTTTTAACTCCTCAAAAAAAAGATCTATTGAGAAATATTGTTGGCATTTGAAACAAGTTGAAAACAAAAATCAAAATTATTGCTGACATCGACAATATTTTAAATATTTGTTTTCTATTCTAATATACTCGTTCGAATCATGTTATAAAAAAAAAAACAAATGAAAATAGGTTCAATTCACACAGATACATCTTTAAAGGTTAAAAGATGAAAAATTATTAAGCGAATTAGATGCATCAATATATTTTGAAAAAAAACTTATTTTGTATATTGCACTAATATTATCCAATAACTGCCCAACTTTTATTGACATATTTTATTAATTAATTAAATTAACTACTTTATATTTCTTAAGGCAATCTTCAAAGAAACATTCTGCATCCATGTGTCTAATGAGACCGGTGACTCGTTCAAACTGTCTAAACGAATACTGGACAACAATCGAAGATAATCGCTGGGACCAGTTTATCTATACATACGGCAACATTTAAGCAGCTGTTTGTAATGTAAAAACTTTTACTTTTTAGTTAAGTCAATGTTTACACGATATTGATAGCAAAACATTTAGTCTGTTTCCTTGTTCTATGATTTCGGAAACAACAGAATCGATTTGACGGGACTTTCATCTATTGATATGAGATTTAATATGAGCTACTTTTACTTTAGAATAAAAATTAGGGTCTCAAGCAAGAATATGAGAACAGAAGTTGATTTAATGATCACTGTTCGATGACACAATTAATTTAATGATCAGTGTTTGAATGTATGAGAAATGTTTGTTTACAAAGAGGCAATTAATATCTATTTGTATTTTTTTTATATTTTCTAATCTCTCATCGTGTCAAAACAACTATATGTATTGTCTTGACGTTAACAGTTCGATACGAAACAATTTGTATGTGTTTTCAGGATATTTATTTTTTGTAATGATAGAGACAGTCCCTTTTTTTTAATATCCTTTAATGACTGGTGAAATTGGTACAAGCTACTGTCAAATATGAAGCGACTAACACAGGTCGCCGTCACTAACGTCGCAACCCCAGCAGCAATTCAAATACTGATCACTGAACAACCAAATTGAGCAATCTTTCAAATGAGTTACTTCATTCACTTATACCATAAATATCCACATCTTGAAACATGATTCTGACTCAGTATATATAGACAATAAATGAGAAGAAATAAATTAGAATAGAAACAAAAGCTTTATAAGATATAAACTTGGTTCATTACTTTTTTTACTTTGAAAAACAACTACATGACCTCGGCGACGGATTGTTTTTATACGTATCCTAATTAATATTGGAGTTATCGTCTGGTTTTTTATTAAATTATATACGTTCATCCAAATTAACCTATATTTAAAATTTTGCTGTATTTACGGCAAATTTATAAACCACTAAATGCCTACCTAGATGATAAATTAAATATTACGTGAAAAACAACAATAATCTTTATTCAAATTCGCGAATTATATTATCTAATATTATAAGACTTGATATCATAACCCCCTTAGTGATAGATAAAGCGTAAACTTATTTTTAGATAATAAAGGTTGAAAGCAAAAATTAGTAATAATCCACGTAGATAATTACAAATTATACTACTCTCTAGTACTTCGTAATCTTAATTTTCTTCCATTTATCTCTGTCACCTTCCATCTATGTAATTACATTGACTACTATCTCTTTCTCCTACTAATATTGTTAAATCCTCTAATTATTAAAAATACAAGATCCAAATTACATTTATTAACCAAAGTATCCTTAATTTAGTTGCTTTCCCTTCTTTTTTATTTGACCATACAACTTCAAATATGGTGATAATCGATAAATCATTTAATTCAGCCGTTTTATTATGTTTCGAATGTGAAAATGGTTTTTGTTCGAAACACGACAGTTATTAAAACGAATGCAAATAAACTGAGCAATTACAATGGAAACCCGTTGAACTCCTTCGATGCCGGTCAAAGACATTAAATTCAAATGAGTTTTAAAGGAATCGTTTAATTAAATACTGAAATTTGTTTAAATATTCCAATTGCGTAGTGGATTGCTTTTCGTTTGTCGTATGTTAGGTACTGGTAAGCACTGGCGTTATTTAAGCCTTAAATTCGGATCACATAGTAGAAAGTAATAAAAGTTGATATATTATATCACTTTTCGTCGTGTATTTAAGACAATTTAAAATATAAGTTATTAATTTTAGTGTACCTCATTGTTTTAGTATAGCGAGCCGGGCTTCACGGCTTGTGTGGTACTACCTCCACTACTGGCTGGTTGTTACTTGACAGAATCTAATTTATATCGGACTATATTTATATAAATTTTATTAAATTACGAACGATTAGTGTATAGTATTGTTAATTGTAAAAGCAATTTCAAGCTTTCATTGATTAATAAGACTGCTATAGGTTTACATATATTTCTAATATTTAACATCAATATAATCTTTTAACAATTGATGCAAATTAATCTTCATAGATGCTACTCAGTGCAAAAATAAAAAAACTACCAAACTATACAAATATAACGACATGCGGTATAAATTTACAAAGAAAAACCTAGGGAAATATTTGAGGTTAATATTAGATACCTACTTAGCATGGTGTGCACACATACGTTAAAAAAATCCTCTATATTGCTCTCGGTTCATAAAATAGTACGATGCCTTTCCAACAGATGCCGTAACTTATTATACAATGCACTCGTGGAGCCGCATTTACTATATTTCATTGAACTATAATAAATTCATGCAACTGAAACAAATTTAAAACCAATCCAAATACTACAAAATAAAATTACAAAAATCTTACATAATTATGATTATATATCAACTTCTGATACTCTTTACAGAAACAAAAATCTTAAACATTGAACAACTATTTATATAATACCCAGGCATACTTATTACTTATACATAATTCACGGACACATACATTCAGAAACTACTATTGCAACCATAAACCATAGAAATAAACATATTAGATGTCGCGACAACCAGCTTACAATAACTTATGTAAGAACGAATTATGGTAACAACAACTTATCATTTTGGAGAGTGCAGTTGTATAATAATCTATCGAAATATCAATAGAAACGTTTTCGCGTAATAATTAAAAACAAACTATTTATTCATATTTACAAGAAATAAATTTATTACTTGGGTCAACGCCAAACACAAGTGCAGCGAATTATTTATTGATCGTTTCACGAAAGTGACAAATTGTCTTAACGAGATAAACTGAATATTTTTACTACCTTTGCATTGTATATATTTTCTAATATCAAATTAGAAGAATTGACTTCTGAAATTTTGTTACGGAGTCGTTGTCAAACACAACATACATACAAATTTAAACATATATAACAACAGTTAAGTAGACTGGGAGCTGTTTCAGTAATTATTCATTAACAAAAAAAAATTAAAAGTAAATTTTATTAAAAAAATTTATTAGATTAAGTGAAAATGAAAAAGTGTACTTATAACTAAATTTTACAAATGATACAATTGAAAAATATTATTGACTGTATGTAAATTTGAAAAATTAATAATAAAATACTTAAATAAGGCACTAATTGTTACATAGTTTTAAGGCACTAATAATTATATGGCGATATATTTCTTAAACTAATGAATAATAAATAATGAATCATCAGCATGAGTTTTGTAATTATGATTGTGCATTTGTTTATTTAACGATTGCCTGTCTCGACGCCAATAAATTTCATTGTAACATTTATCTGGCGAATGTCAGAACGAACTGCAAAAATGACATTTCAAGTTAATTTGACAGTTATTTTGCGTCAGGTTGCAGTGTTGGAGTAGGAGTTGGAGTAAAATTTAGGCAGTTGATGGACAACTGTACAGTACGTGTTCCTCACATTTTTAATTTTTTAAAAAATGAGTACGTACTCGTATTCAACTACACTATTTCACTAGTTAAATTCCTATAAAAGATAAACTAACAATACTATGGCATAATTTTGTACAAGCAAAACATTTGGCACTTGAAGAGACACAACTCTTTTACAGGGTAACACGATTGTTGCGCCCAAAATATTAAGATTTAGTCAAGCAAAATGTTTTATACATACAATGATTACACTCATATTACATAAGTTACAACATGAAAGATAAATTACACTGAGATTCATATATAAAAGATTTTATTAAAAAAATTACAACCAATCTAAACTGGCATTTATATCTTATAATAAATATTTTAATGACTAAACGAATGAATTTTCTTCACCAAAATTCACTTTTTTCAAATTAATAATGGACGGAAAACAAGTTCATAACAATAAAAGGTAGGAAGCAAATCTTTCAAAGTAAATTAAAAAAAATTCCATATAGAGTTTTTCTATATCAAAAATTGTTAAAAGTTAAAACATAAGTAGTTAATTAACAGGTATGTTGATTAACATAATCATTAATAATGCTCAGACAATATGTTAAAAGGATATAAAAAAAAAACTGTTAATCTAAAAATTAGTTATTTTACAAAAATAATCAGAAGTGCAATCTGCTACATAATTTGAGTAATCGCGCAATGATATCTTTTAGTGAATAGTCATTAGTTACAGTTCAATACAGTAAGCAGCAAGATATGTGGAAAATTAACATGCTGCGACAGGGTCATCGCCGATACGTAATGGGAATAAGTTATTATTATATCGCCACTCACACTATAGCGGCTGCGTCCTGCCAATGCCCTAACTACCCAAATCTGATACAAAACCTATTCTATTGATATCTCCATATGTAATTCAAGGAAACATTATGATTAGTATATAATTTGAGTAGAATATCTATTTATTATTACATATTTGTATTCCTGCTTAATATCTAAATTCCTCTCTAACAAGTGATAAAAGTAACACTCCGTAAAGTAACACTTGGATCGATAATTTCGATCCAAGTGTTACTTTACGGAACTTCATGAGATAAAACTAAAAAAAATGTTTGCCGATTTCCGCTTCTTTTAAATTAAAATTAAAATTGTGCATTTACTTTTAATGGGTAGATACAATGTCTTCTTCCTACATACCGTTTATAACAGCATACAAATTTTCATATATTAATTTTAAACTAATTAATATTGCAAAAAAAGAGATTAAATAAAATTTAAAATAATAAATATTAACCGTAAATGTCACGACTGAATTACAATTTCAACGCGTTTCGCCACTAGACTTGCATCGTTAGGAGATATGCGTTCGACAGCATAACGTCGTACCCACAACGGTTTTTGTGATAAAGAGAAGCAGAAATCAAAAAAACATTTTTTTTTGTTTTATTACAATAAAAACAAATGTATATTTTACGATTTTTATCCAGGGGTTTAGATCGTTGACATAGGGAACCCCCAAATTATCGTAAAAAAAAATATTCTTATGTTCCATAGTCCATATTAGATATAATATTTATTAAAAATGGCCATATAAACTAACAAATAGAATACACATTGGCTATTCTTTTCAGACAATAATCATTAGACGAGCGATGTTTTCGCTATAAACTATTTTTTCATGTTTATATTAAAAACCATTAATCAACTGAACAACTCGTCACTCTCTGATATTACATTACTTATTAGTAAATGCGTTTATAAGTATATTTTTGTAAATACCTTAAGAAAACATAAATATTGTCACGGATCAAACAATTAAGACGTGCGTAGAGTCGCATTTAAGTTAATTAATTAATTAGTTGTCATCGACTAGAGCTAATTTAACTTTTTTGTTTTTATTTCTTTCTTGCTAGGTAAAATCGGTATCTTACAAAGTTTCCGTCCATACTGCAACAATCACTTTTAGGTATACACAAAGCTTATAAAACTATAAATATTAAAACAATATGCACATATACTTTCAATGTGTATAAATGTTACGTATAGGCAAAATAAGCATATATGACAATTTAAAGCAGCCATATCAAAACAATATCACTGGAGGTAAAGTGCGTAAAGACCGAACTAAATGGACCACAAAATTCAATCTTAGAGAAAAACTACGAAAAAAAATCTTTACGAAAATCATTATTAAAATAAGATAAGTATATTTATTCAGTAAAAATGTTATTCCGGCTAAAACACGACAAAATATTAAAAAATAACATTTTTTATTTGCCTATTTGAGGTGTGAAATTATCGAAAAAAATGACATTCAAAACTGCGTTTAATTGTCTATTTTTCAAGCGCGCCCTTGCGGCAGATTTGTGTTAAAAAAAAATTTTCACACTTACGTCTTTTCCAAAACAATATTTTAAAAACACGCTAGTCGCTATACCTATTTCCCATATTAGGGCCGCATATTTAACAGGGTTGGTCTAAAGCTTCGTATAAATTAGAGTTATCAGTTAAGTTAGTATTGTATATTAAAGATTATTATACAGCTTGTGCATCGACGTCCTCACCGTAGTCGAGATCGTCGTAGCTGAGGTCATCCTCCAGGGAGTTGACGGTGGTCTCCTTCCCACCGGGGCACGACAAGCACCTGCAATGTGAAACTTTCATTACTTACGATTTACTTGGTATTTTAATTCAGTCAAACAAGTATTTATCTTAGTTGTAAATATTTATTATTATATTAATTCTATGGGGAAATTAAAATTATTTTTATTAATTTTCAACATCAAACAAATTTTAAAGTTTACAAATAAAGGAATGCATAAACACTATTGTATACATTCATACATACAAATTATATTGATATCACAGGATAAACAAACTTGTATCTTTACTGTTATTTTTTTCAAGTCAAGGTTTGGAGGGAGGGAGATGTAATATTATTCAGACATACTTCAAGTAATATATCATTGATTGATACATAACAAAGATATAAAAAATAACTGCCAATTATCTTCGTTGTATTTTAATTTAGTAACTTATTAATTATATAAATATAGATTACTAATGCCTTAAAACCACTAAATATTACTATGTTGATTTACCGTCTTTGAATAATGAAGTAGTTTGTAATCAGACATAATAACGAATGGTCAACACCTGGCGGGTAACTCGACACCGCACAACTCTTGTTTGCACACATCTGTATGATAATGTGTAAGCGGCTTAATGTGTAAGATAGCCAGGTGCGCGGCCACAAGTCACGCAGCTCACAGATTAACATCAAACATTATCACAATATCTTACATTCACATATTAATCGACAATGAGTGGGATACATATTCGGTGCTTAATATTATTAGGCTTTAATTTATATATGTATTATTATTGCAACGGTGTAAGATTTCTACGGTTATTTTTTTATTGAGAGGAGTATATGCGTTAAATCTCGATCCTGTAAAAGTTTGTATTAACAAAGAGAGAAAAAATAGGAAAAATTTGGGGACAGATAATTTCTATTAAAACTTCTATATTTTATGTCTCTATATATAGTCGGTTCAATTTTATCTCTCAATACGCATTTGAATTAAATTATATACGAACAAATTTATATTTATGACAATAAAACTGTAATAACACATTAAGCATTCAAAAATATTAGTAACGATAAGTAACATTAAAGCTTAGTATTCGTCTACAAATAATTAATAAAAACAGCTGCTAATATACGTTATTTCAGAATGCGTATCGTGCACGCTCACGTGGGATTTATTTCTATCGTATTGTTTATCGCGTCTTGTGAATCACTCGTGCGGTTTACATAGGCGGTTTAGATAAATTGTTACCTGCTCTCGTTGATTCCGTAGTACAAACACTTTTCGCCGATGCACTCGCAGCATCCGTCATGGAACCATCTGGAATTACAGAACATACAATTACACTTAAGATTTTCGCTTTATTCTAGATAAAAAAGTATAGTACATAATTCTTCTCAGGAGGGGCGTACATTTTTGGTACCATGGCTAGAATAATTTAATTATTCAGTGTTTAAAAATGTAGTGTTGCGTTATTAAATAAAATATAAATTAAGTTTTAAAAAAATATATTACGTTCCATCCCAAATGTGTACGCTGTTATGATATTGATTTAATAGACATACTTTTTTAAATTAAATAGCTTCATTTTAAGACTCTAAAAATATAATAAACACTTAGTTGATAACAAAACCACAAGTACTCATCAATCAGAAATATTACAAGATAAAATTTCAATCAATGTGCTTTTTCACCGGCACAAATAACCAAAAATTAAGAAATAAAATAATTTTAGCTAAACAATTTAAGTATTCATCGAAAAATAAACTGAATTTTAGTGTATTTATATGTTGATTATTATCGAAATCGATAGTTATTATCGAAATAAATTATATGCTATGTTCTCAAAAACGGCTCATATGTCTGTCAATGCGATCGTTCCTGCCGTAATTGTTTTTCTTAGAAGATTACATATTTTATAATAGATGATCTATTTCAGCTTGAAAAACGTCACATGTTTTGCAGTTTTTTTTAATTTTATTTCGAATAGGACACGGGTCGTAAAAAAATATTCTATCTTGATTTCTGGTCAAGTTCCAAAGGCTGGTTCCGTTGTCGCGCAGTGACGATTACCTGAAGCTGTTAGAACCCATCGAGCGACACGAGGCACGGCACTTGTCGCACGACATGCACTGCGACATGTATGCGACGGTGCAGTTGAACGTGACCACGTCACGGCTCACCGGCTCCGATTCTTGCTCCACGCTCTCTGAAACCAGCGTGTAAAAATGTTGATGCGTATTTAATATCCCTACATGACTTTATGTGGTGTATTCAGGATTATTACGAATTTACTGGTGGGGAAATTAATCGTTCTCTGTTAAAAAGTTTTGTTTGATAAAGTTTTGCGGACGTGTTTTGGTTAAATAATTACATAAACCTTTATTCAATATCAGAATTTTGTTAAATTTTTATTAACTGAAGTATTGACATAATTGTCTTTTACGTGGGACACTCAGAAAGTTTTGCGACACTAATTAAAATATGTTCTACAGGTAAATATATTTTTATTACATCTTTTACTCTCAAATTCAACATCAATATACTCTCCACCAGCCTCTATACAAAGTGTCATGTGTCTGAACCAGTTTTCGAAACACTTTTTCCAGTTCGCTGCAGACACTTCGGTTACAGCCTGCTCGAACGCTGAGAGCGTAATATTCGGCGACGAAAATTGTATCCCTTTAAGCTGATTTTTTTTTTTTTGGGAATAAGTAGTCACACGGTTAGGTCAGAGCTATAAGGAGGGTGACCCAGGAATCTGACGGGTGTGCTGTGTAGGAAGTCCCTCGTTTTGATTGCGACGGAGGCGGGCGCATTTTCGTGGTGGAGCAGTATACCCGTGGAACCCTGTGTTTGGTCGCTTGTTGCTCACAACAGAGAAAACTTCTGCCAAGCATTTGGTAGTATACCATTCGGCATTAATGCTTCTTTGATTTCGTAAAGGAATTGACACCAAATTGCCAGTCAATCAAATTGAAAAAGCTCGCGATCAAAATCTTCCCCCACTTCTAGGTCGCTTTAATTTGGTAGGCGTTGATTCGTTTTGAAACACCCAAACTCGACTGCCGATTCGTTTCTGAATCGTATTAATAAATTCAGGATTCACCATCTGTAACGATGTTGTAAACATGCCGAGACGGGCCTGCTTAAATTTGTCTATCATATCATGGCACTATTCCTCCCTTGCTCCCTTCTGAACATTGGTGAGGTTGTGCGGCACCCGGCGTGATATATCCTCCGCGCCCGAAGATGCACGTGTTTATCTCGCGAAGGCTTTCTGGTCCAATCAGCAATATATGCTGAATCTCTTTGTATGTAACTCGTCTATCGTCTTGGATGAAATTTTTCACTTCTAGCACGTTTTCTTCCGTAATAGCCGTCAAACGACGACTTATTTCTTCATCCCCTAAAGATAGTCGACCGCGCTTAAATTTAATATACTAACGATAAACGGTTGCCTTAGAAGGGCCTTCATCCATAAATGCCATTCGAAGTCTTTCGTACGATTCGTCCGGTTTCAGGTACACTTAAAATCGTAACAAATCATAACGCGAAAATGTTCTCGACACATATTAATTTTTCTGAGACACGATAATTATAATAAGCTCGGAAAAAATATGGAGGGAAGTTCTGAATTTGGTGCGTACCTATTTTTATTTATAAGTTAACATATTTTAAATAAATTATAACTGGTCAGTCTAACACACATAAAAACTTTTTCACGCAATACTTTCTGCGTGACCTGGTATACTGCTGCTGCGCGTCATAATACCGCAAGGGAAAAATATTCAAAAAACGCTCTAGCAGGGTAGGTGTTAAATTACTAACAGTATCGGCAATATTAGTAGATCATTATTAATATTACTGTTTCGATTTGAAGTGTTGCAGGTAGTAAAATTACTTGGGTAACGAGACTCAAGATTTTACTCTCAAGGCATCGAGTGAAATGTCATTTTGTATTAACATCATAACTAGCAGCACCACCTTGTTGTGGACAGGCGTATCGATAAACAAGCAGATTAATGTAACACTCGTAATTCCTTTGTATGTATATATGCTTATTAGTACTGTTATTAGACTGCGCCAATACTAAAGTCTTATAATACATCAAAATCTTCATACAAATAACACAAACATATGTCAAACCATATCAAACCGTAATTATATGCCAGTCCAAAAACAATATACAAAAATAGTACAAATAATTGTTTTAAAGTATTTTAAAGTTTACCTACCCATTATCACAATTTGTTACTATTTTCTTTTTTAATTTTTGTTCGCCCAGAATACATTTGGCTTTCACATGTACTCGTATGACTACCGGAACACAGCATTGCTGTTAATGTGACAGATTAACATTGAGGGTGTTAGCTACCCAGGCCGGTTTGAAAAACCCTACAACAATCCAGACTTCACTACTGTGGCCCGGGACCTCTGCGTTACTAGGCATACGGGTAAATCACTTCGCCACGGATTTACAACAATCTTATCTTTTATTTAAAACTAAGGAAGGATGTAAAACGCAAGCTTTATAACTTGCCAGTAACATCTCTAACTAAAGATCATTTCTTCGGAAAAGACAATAACCCTTTTCGTTCAAATACACTGTATAACCCATTTACTGCTAATTACAAGATAGCTCGGCATTCAGCACAGGAATCTTATTAAGTAATTCTGATAACTTGTTAAAGTTTTTTTACCGATGATTACGGTAAAACGCATTACTATATTCGAAAATGAATATTACTATAACTATTTTATACTTTCTTTAAAACTCCGAGCTAGACGCTCGAAATAAGCCTGGCAATAAATGGGTTAAACAAATGAATAGCGTTTTTGATTTCAAATAATAACGAAAGATCCTGATCCTGGGTATTGGTATTGATCGAAACAGGTAGACGAGGCCTAACATTCCAAAAAATGAATCACAGTCGACTTTGTGGGACCGCTTTATTTCCTTTTAACCTTCAAACTTATAACGATAGTACAAAAATGCTAGTGCTTTTTTTTGCATCCTAGAAAATGCAGGGGTGCATAAAATCAATGATGCATTAACCATTACATGACTTATGATTATCAATTTCCGGCGTCAGCAGAAACAAAAACACATTGTAAATATAGATACTTGCTCAAAATGTGTGTGTGATTGGAAATTGGAATTGATTGTAACCTTAGTTAAAACTCGGGTACCTATAAAATGCAGTAAGGTCTGTTCTTGAAGAAATTACTGTTCACGTTGGCTTAAATTTTAACATTTAACGGACCAATGCCACCGTATAAGCGGCATAACACTTTTACGCACCGGGCCTACTACTTTTACTGTTGCTATATTATCTAGTGAGGCATTATGTATTGTGCCACGTACTTTGCATGAGTTTTTTTTCTACTGTTATCAATCTTTTTCCTTTTTTTTGTACGTACATGTTATTTGAATACAAATTCATTCTTGTTTTGATTTTTTAACAGAGCGTAGACTGGAGTTCAGGAGTTATTTTATACAATTCAGTTTTTTATATTTTATTTCGTTTACCGCAAAATTCTGTGCAGGAAATTCTGAAAGAATAATGTACGATGGCAACAATAATTTCCACGTTAGCAGTAGTGAGGACGAGTTTAAATTCGGCAATTCTATTGATGAATATGAAAGTCACGATAATGATTATAATGACAGTAATAATAGTATTAATAGCAAAGTGGTTCTTAGAAAGAGAAGAAGAATACCAAATATAAGTTACAGTGAGACCGAATACTGCGTGGTATACGCAAATACGTTTCAGGGAGAAGACAAAAAACGAAATTTTTTTGAGATACTTGCACCCGTAAACCGGGGATTTATATTAGAGTGTTGCGAAAAGTACTATACTGTAAAAAATATAAAAGTTAAATCATATTGTTATTATTACGAAAATAAAAAGGAATATATACAACTGCAAGACGCCAGCCAATGTTAACTGCCCGAGAGATAGCTAGGACTACAAAATTCAAGTGATGTTGTTGTTAGCTGCCAAACTGTGCGAAATCGACAGCGTGAGTATGGCCTACCAGCACGACGGTCAATTATATGCCCACCGACAGGTCACGGGAATCGCGCTCGTCGAAATGAATGATGTAAGGAACACATTACATGGACCCGGGTACAATGGGATAAAATTTTATTTTTTGATGAGTCTCGATTTGGGTTCAAGCCTGATTCTAGAAAGGTAGAGGGTACCGTCGTCATGGAAGTACTGAAAGACTGTGGTGCATTCAGCAAGTACCACCATACAATGGTTCAACAGTTATGGTATAGGCGAGTATTATGAAGAACAGACGAACTGAGCTCGTTTTTGTAAATGACAACATGAACTCGGGAAATTACGTTGAGGATTTTCTAAGGCCTTCTTAAGTCTGTCCATTCGCATACGCTTGGCTCCGATTTAAGGTTGATGCATGACAATGCGCGTTCGCATACAGCTTTGTACACACGGGAGTACTTGGCAAGTGTAAACATCCTTGCATTGCCTTGGCCAGGACAATCGCCAGACCTCAACACCATCGAGCATGTATTGGGCATGCTCCAGAGACGTGTTTTAAAGGACTTGGATGGAGTGACAACAACCCAAGAACTGATGGACTTACTAAAATTTTATTGGGAGCAATTGCCGCAAGATAACATTAACAGTCACATCGATTCTATGAATAATCGGTGCCAGCAAGTTCTCAATAACAGAGGAGGCCACACTCTGTATTAATTTCTGCAATTTTTGTACAATCATTTAATTCTTGTTTAAGTTTAGTTGATTAGGTGCCTTACTTTTTACTACGTACATACAGTACTTACTCGTAATTATTGTTAATTAAGATTATTAAGCAATAAAAGAAAACAATTGTTGTTTAATATCAAAAAAGCATTAAAAATAAATTTAAATAAGAAAATACTAGATATAATTCAAAAACACATTGTAAAATAGAATTTCGTTTGTGTTGCTTAGACTATTTTGCTGTGTGTATATTGAGATTATTAGCATAAATAAAGATATGGTATTGAAAATATCACCAGTTTAAGTCTCAAAAACAACATATACAATCATGCAAAATCAGAAGTAATCATGGCATAGTTTTTTAACTTTTTAACAATAAGTGACAATGAAATGTATTGATTTTACACAGTAGTTAAAAAAAAAAGTGTTGAAAAATATGTAATTATAAAATTATAACAAATATCTTTCCTTCGGAAACATTAGAGGAAAGGAAATTAATTATTTCATAAAATTTATGTTCACCCCCATTATTACTTCATTAATTTCAAATTCAAATTATCATTAATTTGTTGTCTTAAGTATAAACACTAAAATTGCAACAAACTATAATAAAATCATTTCAGACAAAATATTGGATGGAGAAATTATTTAAATGACCAAGTCTTTTAAACTCTCCACACCTCAATACCACACTTATGAACAGGGGTATACGTGATATACTAGGTAAACATCTTGCTTGTCTCATTGCTTTGTGGTATAATAATATAAGAGTAGTACATAATCAAAACTTACGTAAGTGATAAACTAGCTGTCTTTCAGGATTTCCTGGTCTATATGCAGAGAGATCAATGTCCACTGGGTAAGTGATAGACAACCATCTCTGTTGTGGGTCGGGCTCACTGGTCAAAGCAGTAAACAATCCCGGCACACCATCAGCTAGTTCTTCCACGTGAGATGATTTAGATAACTCTGTTTGAGTATCATTAGGTTTTGGACACATATCTGTGAAATAAATGATATTTCCATTTCAAAAAGAAAAAAAACTTTTTGAAATTAACCAAATGAAGTTAAAACTTGAATAATTTGTAATTATATAGTTTGATATTAGTTAACAATCATAACTAAAGTAAAACTATGGTATAATTTAATGAAAAATTAAAACTTACCAACGCAACTGCAACATTCACTGTATAGATAACTGAGACAGTTAAAACAATCTTTACAACATGAGCAATCTTTGAGATCACATTTGCAGGATTGAGTTAACATACACTTGGATACTACACTTGCACAAATTGCTTCGTTACAAGCATATATTATGGGTACTATACAAATAAGTGCAATAATAAAGTACAGTTTATTCGCCATGATCGTAGTACAAAAGAAAACAGTTCTCTAAAAAAAACTAACAAACATAAACAAAACGTTTGTCGTCTTGCACAACGATTTCTGTTAAATTAAACAAGTTTGATCTGTCGAAGCAAATATTGTATTATTAAAGTTTTTTTTTTAACTCAATGAAGACAATTCGCGTGCATAAATTTTTTTGATACTATGAAATACTCGTAGTGTAACTTTCATACCACAACGTCATGTGTGGAATGCAATTTCTTTAACGAAGATCTGTTCAAAGCAATACATAGCCATGATTGAGAATGAGTGAATTGTTTGTGCAAAAGATTCAATTAACCGGAAATATTCTTGTGTTACCAGTGAAAAGATTTTTTATATCCAAAATTGTACAAAAATTTAAACCATTGATTTATAATAATTAACAAAATTTTATTTTCAAAAATCGCAGTTTAAATTATTCTTAAATTATTTTTTTTATATATTTTGAATAATATATATCAAAGTTTTGTTATTTTATTAATTGTATAATATGTAATTAAAGGAATTTAAGTTTTTTCTCTTTTTTGTGATCACGCAGTTCTGAACATTTTTTGTTACTTTTTGACGCTCGGATACATTATTTTATTGCCGGTTTAACACTTAATTAACGGTATTAACGTAAGCACAGTCTGTAAACAGACATTACTTTTATTATTATGATACAATTAGAGTATCATTATAAATGATAAAATTAGTATAAACAAACATTAATTCATTACTGTCGTATAGTTTGATTTATTATACTAAGGTCAAGCAACCTTTTTTCGAAAAAATAAGTAATTATTTTAATGAGTAATTGTAATCTTATTGAAAACTAGGTGGCTACAAACTGTTCTAACCAATAAAATATATGCCATTAATATTATTATAAGATGTCAAAAGAGTCAAAAAGGACATCCTTAAAATTACCCGATTTATTTTCTGGACGTCGCATTAGCAAACAAAAATTGGTAAACCCTGTTTTCCATCTCATACTATAATTAAAGTATGGTATTTAAAATAAAAAATAATTTTACTTAAGGATTTATTTAAAACAGTCAAGGATTAAAAAATTATATTATACATAGATACATTTCTACCCATAATAATTTTTAATTACAGTTATAGATAAAAATACAAAAAGGTAAAAAAAAATTAAAAGATAGGAGTATAAGCTAATAATATATTCCTTAGACAAGAAAAGCCTTGTCTCTTTTAGTTTTTATAGCTCATTCATTTACCACCACCAAATTGTACTTGCTCTGTATGGCGGATTACAAACGTGACTGTCTCTTTTGGAAAGGCGCCAATTTAAGTGATGAAAATATAAAGTGGACTGTTAATGTTATTTATTTACCATAATAATGATATATTGATTTTTTTTTTAATTTAAATAATAATATTATAAACAGCAAATATTTATTTTTCGTAATTTCGTCACTTTTGAAGAATGTAATATTAGTATAAAAATTTTTGTATGATGTACATTTTTATAAAACACTGACTAATAGCAGACTACATTTTATATTGATTAAACAACATGATGTCGGAAAAAGCGTCTTTACCCAAACAGGTGCGTATTTATCAACCTACATATCAGCTTAATCCTAGGAAACGTTTTGACGAAGAAAAAGTTAAAAAAATACTACAGCAACATCTGGACAATGAATTACAAGAAGTTGAATATAATGAAAAAATTATACCAGACATGTGTTTAAGTCTGGCTGAAAATATACGATCAGCAATAAAAGAGGAAAACTATGACAGGTATTAGCATTTACTCTATAAACCAGTGACAAAAGCTTTCTAAAGCTTGAAAATTAATTGTGAAATAATAATTTTACTCAATCCTTTTAAGATTAGTGCACAATGTTTATTTTACATTGGATTGCTGGATTATCAGTCGCATCTTTCGTTTTCATGTACTGTTATAAAAAAAAGAAAAAAAATTCTTAATGAAGGATAATAATTGGCTTAAGCAATGTATCGGATTATAACACAAAATCGTATGAATTAATTTACTCTTAGATTTTTTTAGGAAAGGGAATGAAACTTAAGTGTAAATATTAATAATCTATAAGATTAGAATTTTTTAAAACCTATTGTTCAGCTTAATTTATGTAAAATCCCAATTGAATATTAAATTACCTGATTCGAACTTTTAACCTTTTCCTTAAAAATGAGTAGTGTAATAATTTTTATGCGTGTATTTTTCTCTGAGTGGCATCGCAGTTTCAGAAATACTTTATAAATAATAGTTTTTTTTAATTACTTTTTTTTCCATTCGACCCGTTTAGGGAACATACTAAGATCTGTGACCATGCCGCCTAGTCTTAAGTAGTTTTTTATTAATTGTAAAAGTGACCCGACCAACAGTGTTCTTAGCTTTTATACCAAAAGTATCAGTATGTTTGGAGAATTAGCTGTTATGGATTTTGCGGTATATTTATTTCTAAAATATTGTATTTTATTGCTGCTGTGGTTGCTATAAGGGGATTTATTATTAGTTCACCATAACTTATACGGAGATTAAAATGAATAAATACATCCACGTACATTTGCGTAAGCACAATCCTTTAATGCCTAATGTAAGGTTGTACTAAATAATTTATTTTAATAATTCGACACCGTCTTGTTAAGATGGGGTTATTTAATGCTTAATCCTACAATTATTTAGTTTTATGCAGTTGTTAAAAACACTGACATATAATTCAAATTGTTTTAACATACTCTTACACTGTCGGCCAAAAGTTTGAGATCACCTTGAAAAAATTACAATATTGAATAAAACTCCAAAAGTTAGTGCTCTACAAATTAT
>DWQX01003387.1:0-18007 GCA_018245475.1 Pharmacophagus antenor
TTTCTTCTCCTTTATCTATTTGAACTCCGATAAAAGTAAAATAATTATATTTTATAGGAATTAAAGAAACGTTCATACTTTTATTTTAATAAGAGGCAATCAACCTATATTGATCCAATGTTGTACAAAACAATTCCATAATAACAAATAGTTTAAAATATCGCTAGAAATAAATTAACCCTAACATTTCTACTTTTTTAATTTATTAAGTTTATTGTACTAAAACACATGAAGTCTATTGAATATCTAATTGTTAATAAAAAATATAACATAAAAGACTTCTTGGATATATATAGACAACCTCAATAAACATTTCTTAAACTTGTTACAGTTCGTTACAGTCGAATCAAAGTAAACTTAATACTGAACAGCTTTCTAATAAATGAAGAGAGCCTTTCTGTGTAAAAGATAAATTAAATAACCTTTTTTTCGTACCATTATAGTATAGTAAAAATAAGTCGCTTTCCAATTACTCTAACACAAAAACATTAGTATTTTTAAAATATTTTTTCTTATCTGTTGATGATTTTTTCCTTGATAACGACAATATTTATTCTTCACATTTCCGAAACAATACTTTGAATATATTTTAGAAGTTATAGAATAGTCATTAAGGAACTTTGTCATTACTGCTGCTTGCTTTTAAAAACTTGCTTAGCGTGTCACTACATATATACTAGATATCTATATACTAGCGTATTAGTGTAGATAGTTATGAAACCTATGTCTCCATTTTCTTAACCTTTTATAATTTCATTCTAAACAATCTATACGTCAACTTCATCAACGTATATTGTATGTGCATATTTTAAATGTCAAGAAGGAACTTTATTTTATGATTACTTCATAATTCATAATAACAGGCAGCCGATTTATCCTGTTACATAAACAATTTCCTAATAAAAAAAGGTATTTCAAGTTAAAAATTAAGACCAACAGTAATTTTACCGTATCAACTAGACCAAAAACCTAACGCAATTCACAAAAATTCAGATGTATTTTTGAATAGATAATAGCGTTATTTTTCTTTACTACTCTAATTTTTTTATTTTTGTAGTATTTACAGTTATGGTGATATAGTTTTTGTCCAAAGAGATAACATATGATTCAGAAATAAAAACACCAAATTTAATGTCAATTAAAAACAATAATTCATTTTCAATTATTATAAAACAATTACAATTATAAAATTATATGAGATCGTTAAAAAGCACGTTCACATTTATGTGGCTTTAACAGTATTCAAAACTACTTCTTTTGTGCAGAAATGTCGAAAGCACTAGATGGAAATAATTATAAACTGAATTTGAATAATAGCTGAAAATATGAAATGCATTGGACGTAATAAATTTTATATACATCGTTTTACGTAATTAAACGAAATTTAAGGCAATTTTACAAGTAGAATATTTTGAAATTCTCCATATATAAAATTATTGTTCAGACATGAACACAGTTATAATTTGACATCATCATGTGAGAGAGTAAATTTTCATATAAAACATTGATCATTCAATTATAACAATTACAAAAGTAATTTAGTTGTAATATTTGCGATTGTAATCGGAAATTAACATAACAATTTTTTGTATTCATCGAGTCGTGGAAGTTCGGGAAAGTAACGCTTGGATGAATAAATGATTTAATTACATAGTTCGAGAAATTCCGCAACCTTCCTATGCTGAGGCAATTTTAAATAAAAAAAATTATCAGCAAATACCTCTTGAATATAATTTATCGGTACACTACAAGTGGTATCGGGTGCCGTGGGCAGCTACGAACAATTTAATTTACGACACTGCACGATACAAGGCTTAATCGATTAATCCTCAATGCCCTGCTATAAGCAAATAATTTATACAGGGGCTCCTTTTTAAAAAAACTAGCTGTCACCTGCCTGCTTCTTTAGGCGTGTTAATTTTTTGCTACAATTCCGTATCCAAAGGGAGAGTAACGGAACCCTATTACTAAATCTCCGCAGTCTGTCGAACTCTATCTCAGGAACCGTAATAGGTAAAAGTTGAAATCTTCTGAGATCGCATATTTCCATTACCGCTACAAGAACAAATAATAAAAGTATAATATTACACAATATAGATTAGTTACTTAAATCAGCTCCATCTGTTGGGTGCCAATGGCATGTCAATGATGGAACTGGCTAATTGAACTACTCAATCGATAAGACAACGTACCAAAATCAACATAACATATTTATACCGAGTAAATAGCTTCTACAATTTTCTGGCTATCTTGTCTAAAGACTGCACGCCACTGTTTATGGTACTAAACCCTTCGCTGTGTGAGTCCGTCTCACACATAGCCATTTATTTATTTATTTAAGACTGCTCTTACTCTATCTAATACATGTATTAACTTTCCAGACCATCGGCACAGAATAGGTTCATGAAAATTTTAACCCTCTCCTCATTCCCCTCTTTGGGCTGGATTAAAAAAAAACCCTTAATTTCTTAGTGGATACCTACAAATTACTAAGAACACTCTTCAAATTTCATGTCAGCGGTTCAGGTCAGTCAGTCAGTCAGTGAATCAGTCAAGACTTGAATTTTATACGTATATGAGTAGATTTCACTTTATTTTTAAACTTCTCTCCCAATTTTTGTATTTTTTTTATTGACAAAAATGTGTTCAAGTCTTCATAATTTGAGCAAATATCCTAGTTAATTGTTCATTTAATAGTTAGCGCCCCGAAATTATAAAATGTAGAATTATTTTTTTTAATTAACACATTATCTAGAAGAACCCGCGTAACAAATATCTGAAAAATATTAAACGTAAGAATGCTTAAATATCACCAAGAGCTGATGTTCAAAAAAAAATGTTTACAAATTTTATAAGCATTTTTAGAAATTTGATAAATATATTTAATTGTATTATATTTTGATATTACGATTTAGTGATCTACCCTTTTTATCAGTTTACACGTGACTCATTATTTTGGACTCTTTCACGAATAAGTTACTTTACATGCTGCCACCGGTGTAAGAACAAGTCTTACATACTTAAGAAACTTTATCATGCGTAACATAATCAAGCTCGGGTAAAACATTCTCTTATTTTTTGCAAGTAAATAAATTTAAAAGTTATATCTAAGTTATTAGCGATAGAAATATTTTAGAACACTCCCTTTATAGTTTTTTTTATATGCTTAGGCATAATGTCCAAACGATATCCAAATCCTATAGGTATAATATACAAGAGATCTTAAGATTTAAAGATATTACGAGAATTTTAGAGTCTTTAGCCCCTTCGATGAGATTCTAAAAAATCTATTTGTAAATAAACCAATACGTCATTTTTCGTTACGATTTAATAAAGAATAGCTTCATAAAAAGTAAGAGAAAAGGTAATTAAGTTTACGTCAGCAAATAATGCTAGCCTAAGTAAACCTAATGCAAAATTTATAAGCCAGTCCATTCCACGGCAAACTAATTAGAAACTAAATCAGGAGTCTCGGCACAGTAACTGACAAAATTTGAGACAGCGGATGTAAAGGTATACCATACTGTTATCTTATTTCGGTTCGGAATAAAGAAGTCTATTATTCTACGTTAGATATCTAGCTACGTTAAATATCACCAGCGATAATTATATACTAATGCTATAAACACCAACACTAAGTATATACACCATATGTGTCTAACGCTTGGAAATTTTATGTAAGTTTAAGTTTTTGTTATACATTAATTGATAAAGAAACGACCAAATATAGTTTGCCCAGTTCACAAGTTGCGTTGGTTCTAAAGAAAAGTTGCTTTATTGAGTTTGGAGGGACTCTTAACAACGTCGTCAATAACAAATTTAACACAACTTCTTGATACATAAAGAAAGTGGTAACTGAACAACATATACAAGACATTTCGTTTTTAGTTTGCTAATAAATGATACGTCTTAACATAATAAGAGTTAAATCGTCATTTTGCGGACTTGTATGTTAAAGAAATGTACCTTATAGATTTTAAAGAAATGAAATTGCAAATTAACATTAACCTTTATCTACCAGGATCCTACTGCGATAAATGTTATATTCTTAACTTTTATTTCTCTCTGTAAATTAAAAAAAAAAACAGTTTTACAAAATAAATATTGTGATTTCCAAACTTTTCACGCATAATATAATGTCACACTTTCATCGTGCATTTGTTATTAAAAAGCATCATTGCCACAATTTCGCGTAGAAATAAATGAGTGAAGTTAACAGGGGAGCTTTTGTGATATTGAAATGAGTAAGTTGCTCGTTTAAGTATTTTTTGTAAAATTCAGAACAGATTTAAAGCGAACAGTCTCTCGTTTTAAATGAGAATATGAATGAGCAATTATTTATCAGTAACAATCGGTTGGCTTAAACGCATTGATCAGACGTTTATATATAATGTAACATAATACACTTTTTTTATCACATCTACGTTTGTACTTTTCGCAGACTATATCCTTACTAATTAATATTGCCGATTAAGCTAAATTAAAAGATATATTATTCGTTTTAACAACTGCCAGCTATTTATTACTACAAACGATCATTAAATGTAACAAAGGAGCACTCATGTCCAATAGTAAAAAGTCAATGAAGAGCAAAAAGAATAATTCGATTATCGCATTAATATTTACGCTTGTAAAAGTAAGTAAAATTTAGCGCCCAAGAAACTTTTGTTACTTTTCTACCTTACAATAACAAGATTAATCAATGAACTAAAGCACCACGAGAATTAAAAGTCTGACTTTAGATCTTTAATCCCATTATCCTTTAACAGACTTAAGTTGTAATATGTACGCGAGGCGACCGTCGAAGTAAATTGTGAAAGTCAAATGTAATTGACTTCTGTTACGCTAACGTATACATTGTCAAATAAATTCTACAAACTTTCCACAAATTTAAATATTTGTCTAATTCTTTACTTTCTAAGTTCTTTGGTTGATTTTCAAATTGGGGTGAAAAAATCGTACAGAGAAAATATTTTTCTTCACTTCATTATCATTAAACTTTTAAATTGTATTGACTATTCAAAATTACTAAAAGACTGTAGGTTGGTGGAAAATTTTCTCAAGGTGATAATATTGTTTCGCACGATAATGCAAAACTTGTCTGAACTGATATAATGTCAAGTTGAATAAAAATCATTTGCACCAAATAATCCATATCGGAGTATGAAGTATATATAAGTTTCATAAACAAGAAGAGAAATTTAAAAATAGTTTTTAGAGTTTGCTCAATACCGTTTGGTTAAAAGACCGGAGGAATCTGTTCGATCACGTTGATATTCTAAATTTAACAAGGAATATAGAAATAAAATAAATGACCAATGATTCAGGCATTGATAAATATTATATGTACAGCTCGTTTAATATTTATGTGTCTAAAAATTTGAGTTTCATTTTATTGCGTTTCCTAAGACCCAATGAACAGACGTTTCCTGGTTTGATGTTTCTTGTTTGTCTTGTGGCATCTTTTGATACAATATTCTTAAAGAATTTCAAATATACTTTTAAAACATACGCCGAAAGACGCGGAAATACAAATCGTTGTATACGCTCATCGATGCGGATGGGAGCGGTTCTACCGAGTCCAACTAGACAGCAATGTCAGTTGAAATATTACACTACTCTTCCACTACGAGTACAGTTTCCTTTTTCCGCTCTTTTTAAACGGACTAGACTTACAGTGAATAGCGGACTTTTTATTATTTTTTAAAAACTAACATTCCGTGTTTTCAAAATCTATTTTCTAGACGTTTTCCTTTTATTAACCATTGTATTTTTACACAGATTTAAAAGAGAATGGATAGTGTACTCTAATCATAAAATTGTATTGGTGCGAACCAACTAGTGAATACTATGTAGGCAATTGGAAAAAAAAATCTATTCACCACGTTTTACCACAAGATAAGGAATTTATAAGCTTCATCATATCAACTCCAATTTTTAATTTGTTTTACAGTGAATGAGCTAATAGTGACAACAACTTAAAGTGGCAAACCTTATGTTTAGCGAATCAAGGACTAGTAATAATCACAAGCATTCAACTTCTAAGCATGGCAAATAAATGACTAAAAAATCATAATTTGCCCTCGCGTTCGCTTATAAATTATTATTATCACTCAAATCGTTTTCAAAAGGTGAAAAACATTTGAAAATGTTAATGAATAATTTGTATAATCGGAACATTTAATTTGCATGTGAATATGTATAGGAATTTTACTAATACATAATTCGACGAGATATGCTATCAAAAAATCTATAGACTTAATAGTTTTAAAATTTAAATAAATTTGTGTGGTTGAATAAATTATTCAGTTAGAAGTAACTTTTACGTCTTGTCTAAGTCTTAATAGAGCGAGACACTGCGATGTTGGTATAGTTTGTCTGACACGGCTCTGAGCAAACGATGCCTACAATGCATCGCTTCCTGCCTTATTGTATATTCAAAAGCAACATAACTAAATGGTGTCAACTTTACGAGATTTATTTATTTCACATACATTAACCGTCACGCACCCGCTTCTCGGAGCATGGTATTTTTTTATTTAATATTAATTCCCCTTTAGTATATGTACCACATTTTTAGTCCATCAAATCAGAGAATAAAAAGTTGAATTAAAATATGAACCCCTACTTTCCTCCCTCTTAGAGGAGGAATTACTAAAACCCAGTCTTAGTGAACAAACCCACCAAATTTCATCTATTGCAACCATCGGTTTAGTTTGACAATCAATCAATCAGGAATTTGAATTTAATATGTATACATAACTCTCTTTACACTTAGACAACCGCTAAACTAATTTTTTTTAAATGTTATTAAATTAAAGCAGAATAGTTTAAAACACAACAATTATATTGAAACACTAAAGCGCTGCAATGCTTGACACGAAATTAATTTCAGTTAGCATAAATTTGCTGGATGAAGACGTTGCTTTTAACTAGATCTCATCCATTTGTTATCTATGTTAAACATATAAAATAATCTTAATTTTTAACTTTTTCTCATTTTCATAGCTTTATCATTCGCCTTTTTCTATCTTAAATCCTCTTTTAAACCGTTCCCACGTTTGATGCAACAAATTATTATATTCATGAAATGGCTTACTATTACATTACTTTATGAATGTATTTAAAAATGTTATCAATGAATTAACAACTATTTAATTCATGCAATCAATTAATTGCGATACTATTCAAATTAAATCATCAAACTATTCCATAATGTTATAATGAAAGAACTAGCTTTCATTACTTAGCTTTCACTATACACACATAATTTTGGGTGAGTAGTGTAAGCAGAACTAAAAGCTTATGAAGATAGATTTAAAAGTCAACTAACAACGCCTCTACTCCCTCACTCCTTCGAATCTACTGAACATTAAAATTAGCTTAGAGTAATAAAAGCTTTCACGTTAGTTTCAATAGAATAATAAGATAAAATCTATGGTTGTCGATCTACTTACCTCGCTTCTAACCAGATATTTCCATATACGTGAGCAATTAAGGTTAATATTTTCAGTGTTATTTCCACTGAGAACTCAAAATTATTGTTTATATATTCTATTATTTGAAACTTATTTCTTATTGATATTTAGTTAATCAATAGCAATACCTAAAATGTTTTAAAGAAGAACAAATCGAGCACTATTTCAGTAATAATTAAATCGCATACAAATAATTGTACGATTGTAAAGTTTTTCATGGTAATTTTTTCCATAACCTTTTATTGTTCTGGGGTATAAAATACAGTTCTAATTGCCTGCAGTGTTTTTATTTTCTAATTACGCGAACGCGAAAGCCTTGAGGAATAACGACGTGGAAAATAATTTGTTGCGTCCCCCCAGATGTATTGAAAAAGAGATTAATTCCGTAAGGCACGGTGAAAAATTTATTCTTTCGCATAACTTAATGATTTTTAAAAGATGGCAATATTTTATAAAGAGCTTTAATTTTATTTTTACATAGGCCAGAATTAACAAAGAATTTTTTTTGGAGCAGGTTTTCGCTGTTCCGTTTGTTCTTTCAGATATCTCTTAATTCCGAAAGTTCCGACAATATCCGAACTAAAAAAAATTACTGATTATATAATTTTTCATTAAAACTGATTAGGTTGATACTTACAAAAATGATTTACATACCTGATAAGAATAACCTCAAAACTAACATGAGAAAATTTTCCTATTATTTTTGTTCACTTGCGACCGCAAACATTGAGCAAGAATGCGGTATGCTTTGTAGTATAAATAAAGGGCACCCAGAGGTTCATAATTAATGGCTCTTCAGTTAATTAAAACATTTCACGACTTTGAATCAGCTTTAGAAATGTTCAAAGTAATTTCGTATATAAAAAAGTTGTCGAAACAAATACAAATGACATTTTAATTTTAAAGTAATTATTAAATTTTCTGTCTTTTGTAAAGAATTATACCATTTTTATACTAACAAGTTTTATTAATATTATTAACCTTTTATTTTCTATTATTACAAACGTAATATTTATAAAACTTTTGAACACGCTTAACATAAACAATAAAAATGTCCAAAAAAGATCGAAAACGTGAAGATTGTGATAAAGAATAAACCTGTTCGTAGCTATAAGATAATTTTTAGATTTTTTTTATCAGCAATGGGTTAACATGTGACCTAATTTCACTTGATGATAAGTATCAATGTGACTGTAAATGGGAAGCGTCCACACGTGAAACACTTCTCCCACATATATAGCTGCCGAAATACAGCAAAGCTGTTGTGATAGCAGATTATCAATGAGGATGGTAGCCAGTCCGTTATATATAATTATACAAGATAGATTAATGACCATTTATTTATACGGTTAATTTCTAACGTCCTGTTACTCACCATCAAGTCGGCCCATTACGTATACAATCGATGTACTCACACCCTGATCCTAATTTCAGATGTGTAATACCGTGTGTTGACGTCGCTCCTAAGGTGAGGACGGGATGTAATTAACTCAGCATCTATACCATCTGAGGCAGCGACTACAAACGTCGCCTTCAATTGCTACCCGCTGTCGTGTTGATGTTAATTACATCGCATAGAATTTCTATTGCGTCCGTACGGTAAGTGATTTACCTGATAATTGATGGCATTCGTGTTTCCAATTACTTTGTAGATAGACTTATAGCGTAGTAAACGGTATCGGAATGTTAGCGTTTAACTCCTTGAAGCTTAATGATGGTCATGCAAATCAATTTGGACCAGATATTTGATAGAACAAGTAAACCCGAAAATACATAAATTCTCTCGTCGTAACCTTAGCCATTTGTAAAGAAAGAATTTTTTTATGGTAAAATGGTAAGAAGTATGCTACCAGATGAAAACAAATTACTAATTAAAATGGAAAGACTCATTACAATAGTATATACACTTTATATAAAGCCTTTAATACTGGAAGACATCAAGGTTTGCATCGCATTTTTTCATCAAGTTTCAATACGTATACGAAGGCCAAAACGTTCTTGGTTAAAGACATTTGTAAAGTTTTTTAATGATTACAAAATTAAACTTATTTCCCACAAATCGAATCTTACATGACATTCAGACTTTAACCTACGTTTAATACCAAATTTTTATTAGTGTAAGATATGTATCTTACTATTTTTGTCCAATTTAATACTTTTATATATAAATAATAAACTACAGCGATTCATTAAAGTTAATATAATAAAGAACAGTAATTATCTGTTATCAACAATACCTTATACTGAGCTGTTCCCTGGTTACAGCATCAAGTTTAATTAGCATATTTTATGAGAATTTCATAGTCCAACAGACGCTTCTACTATGATGCTTCTAATTTTATAACATTTCAAGAAATAAATAAAATGAAAATATACTTTAAAAGTGCATTATTAATATAACAGTACCATTTTTTTTATTAATTTTTCAAATCTACTTTGCCTTTTTTACTCCATTCGTAATCTTGGGTAATCTTTTGTAATCCTGTTTCTTGTACGTATTCAAAAGAAATTAAGAAACATGAAGTTGCAGTGTTGCAGACGCTACACTTTATTATAATTGTTAATTGATCAATGATGCACCATAACATTATAAAAGGTTTCTCTGTTGGTTAATGACTTTATTTTTATCTAACGGAAAACTCAAACCAAGTTAGAGCGCGCAGTAATTTAATGAGTTATTAAAGTAATGCGCTCGTTAACTTCATTTCCTAGAGGTCTCCATGTTTATAATTTCTCCATCCAACAGACGCTCATGCAAGGTATAATTTAAAATTTTTATTGCAAAGCTCACGGGTAAAATAAACAAAGAACTGTGAGCTCGTTCATTATAATGAACAATAATTATTTTTAATCAAGAAAGGTTTGTTTTAAATTTTAGATATTTTTACGTGCATGTTATTTACGTATTAACAAATAATATGTTTCCTTATCGGAAACATCCAGTCAGTAAATGACCCAATTTACCCATGAAACAGAAGAAAACAAACATTGCCATTTCTAATTAATACTTTTAAGATTCGTGGTACACCGTATATTTTGCCAAATCGAATGATTTTAATAAGATATTATTTGATTTACTTCGATACCACTTAACTCTAAAATGTTAAGAACTTTTTATAGTCAATCCTAAATAGGATATCTCTGCGCTACGATGACAGCGAAAGGGTTATATCGAAGCTGTTACCGTCTAAAACCCTACGATGTTCTTCCCAGAGCCATCGGCCGGAACTGCGGGAACGCTTTCGTATACTAATGCAGTTACGTCGGGAACTCCATAATGTTCCAGGAAAATATAGTTCATAAAATATTTTTATCCATAAAAATAAATACCATTGGCCCTTAAAATCATAAATTAATCTAATAAAAAAGTTTTTATCCTCTTTAAACAAAAAATCGTCTTAAATAGCACTGAGATTAGTAAAATGACTATCTATAAAACACACTAGGCGGGTATCGCCAGCAGAGTTGAGAGTGATAACACTGCAGTAGTCGTTTTACTAGTGCTGCACTATAATATTAGTTATCGTGCTGTCTAGACGTTCTAATTAGTAACTGAATAGTGACTGACAAGTAAGATGTTAAACTGCCTCATAAGCTTCAAAGTTTAAAAAAATTTATCTTTAGAAAAATATGTCCCTTACTTTAATACAATTGAAAATAACATTAAAAATGTCTTATGTAAACTATACTTACATAAGTACATTGTAAAGGTCACCAAAATACCTAAGACCCCTGTCTATTAAAACAACCTTGTCCTGTACAATGATAAACAACTTGTGGTTAAATTCTACAGCGAGACATTACTTAGTGGCTTCATTTCTATCTTCCCTTTTCGCTTTAAATAATTTTGTGTTCCCATAACAATTTATTGTTCAACTTTTCGTAACTGGAAATTATTACATGTTTAGTATTTTACATCCGTTTTTGTTTTGAGAACCCATTGACAAATTGAGTAAGTAAAAGCATGTCTTTAATTAAAACAAAATTTACAAATTGCTAATTAAACGCTTGATAGAAATAATAATTACATTCATTAGATTTAGTAAGTTACTTTTAAACTACTGAATATTTAATTCATAAAAACGTTTTCGATTATTAAACCGTTTTGAACAATAAAATTGTCACTGCTGGCACTACTAAGAGGTTGAGGAATCTTACATCAGTTAAATTAAACTAAATGGTTTCTGTCCTTTTATGTATTCTTTGCGATAATATATTTTAATGGTACTATTAAATTTTGATATAATAGAAATTTCATATATTATCAGAAAACTCTGTGTTTTGGTCTAGACATTGATGGAACAATCCTATTAGACAGTGTTAAAAAGTTACAACGAAAGTGAATAAGTGTACAGTGTAGGGAACAATATGTCATATTTTTAATGTAGTAATCAACTTACTGCATTTTTTTTTAAATATTCGCCATTATTTATTGATAACATGTTTCCTAATTCGTAAAGATAGATGTTATATCTTAATAAGAAAACGATATTACGTTAATTAGATGTGGAATATTCTAAGCATTTTTCTAGCGCCAGAAATTAATTACTTCGTATACTCTCTGTACATCGAAATAAATATGGCATATTTACGAATTAAATTGATTATTTATAAAAATTATTAAATTAAAATATGTATTTCAAACAACTATTGACATAGTAAACTATTTAGAATAATTATGATAATTACGGCGCCTTTACAAAATTTTGTTAAATTGAAGAAAACAATAAGTAAAAGTTTTACCCTAAATCCACAAGTAATTTCTCGAACATATAAAAGTTTTGTTCTTTATATAAAGTAACAAGGAATAATTCATGCAAAACAACTCACACATAATAGTTTACAAATTAAGAAGTTTAGGTTCTAATATTTATTGTAATATATGGCATAATCACATAATATATACAGATTTATGAAAAAATTATACCTTATGTGTTATTACATAGAAACAGTTCCTAAATATCTTCTGTTTAAATTAAGTTTCATTTAATTGGAAAACTTTACTAAGATCCACTTGATATTAAAAAAAAAATGCTTGGTTACTTAGGCGAGCCTATCTTAATATTAACAAAGGTTAATGGGAACAAACTTAAATTTCATTTATAATATTCGCAAGAAACTTACCTGAAACTGAAACAACGAACACTGTCAAAAATACCTGAACTAATTAACACTCCCTAAACAATTGGCTTTAAAAATGTAACGTTTCACATACTCAATTGATTGTGATTCAGCTATCAAAGAAATTCACAAAATTCAAATTCAAGTTCAGGAAAGCAAAATGTATTGTACAGATTCAAACTTGAACAGTTCAAGTTGTTTTACTAACGCCAACTTAATGTGAAGCAACATAGGTAACCAGAGTTTCGGCATTGAAGTGTGGCATGACAATTCTATAGTTTTAATAGGACCCAGTCCAAAAGCTGTAGCACGGTATTTACAGATCTGGGAAACTTATGCATTTATGTTTTGTGCGATTATTTTCCATTCTTTTACCAATCATTGATTAGTAATGCAAGTAAATAATTTAATTAAAAATAGTAGTTCAGTAAAAATATTATGTTTTACTATACTTTATGTTAAAACAAAATTAATTTGCTAGTTTCCGCTTTATTTAATCGCTATACTTTATATTTAATTGCTAATACTTCGACTATAATAAAATCTCATCGTGTTTCACTGTTATACGTAGCATCTTCGAAAAATGTTGCGGGTTCAATCGCCTGACTTCGAACAAATATTACTATTTTTACTGTTATTACAGTTCGTGTTTACAGTATTTGCGATAAAACTAGCGGTAAATAGCAAATTATTTTTTGTTTTATTTAGTCAAGAAGTTTCGCGATGTAACACTTAAATAAAAAATTACATACTTTAAGTTTAAAAATTCTTTGCTTCTATTACATTTGTATAATAAAAGGCCTTATATAATTTATAAACTAATTTACAAAACTTGGTCTCCCAGACCTGAGATCTATAATAGAGAGTTAAATTCGTAAGCTCTACAGCTCTACGTTATCTACCCCAGCAGGTCGACCCTCGCGGGTTAATTTATGGGCATTCTAGACGATACAGTTTAAGACCCTGAATTTTCAACTTACATGTTGAATCTGGTTTTAGTTTAAGCATCATTAGTGTACTCATACTGATTTAAATCACAACATAAAACCCTATATACGAAATCATATAATTCACACATTCGTTATGACACAGAAACTATAATATATCAATATTTCCAAAGAAAAATCTTGCCAACTATAAGATTAAATATATTAAAACTTTTTATACATTGCACAATTTTACATGGAACGTATAAAAAATACTCAAATAACATTAAAGTTTCGAGAATTAACAAATTTGAAGTTATGTTCCTGACGTACATTTAAGTCGCACGAATGAACCGAAACAAGTTGCAGGACGAAATCCTTTTACGCCACAATGTTCAATCATTGGTGTGCGATGAACTCCTAACTTGTTCTGAGAAATAAATTTGCCGTCTGAATTAAAGCACTATGTGGATGGCAATGGTTTCAGTGTAAACGAAATGACGGCGCCCATGTTACTTAATCATAAAAAAGGAACCTGCCTGTAACCTACTAATTTATCTCCAGAAATGGTAAATCATTGAGTTTAAAAAGAAGAAATTCCACGCAAAATATACTCAAAAAAATTTAGAACTCTGTTAGGAGCCACAGTATATTTAATTCTATAACATAATAATAATCATAAAGTAATCATTATCTAGGAAAAAAACGGCAAAAATACCATTGCGTCTTGCAATGTTAAAACGGTTATTAAAGTAGTTAAGTGACAATGATAACCTAAATTAATAATTATTATATTTACTATTTAATAAAATAGGTCCCGAAAAATATTTTTTTCCAAAATTGACTATAATCTGAAAAAAGAAAATAGATATTTTTTTTTCATTTATACCTTCCCAATTTAAAATTAATTAATGGTTAAATGTGTGCGTAAACATTAAAGCTGTTAAATCCAGAGCACATCAAAGGGCTATATTGAAGAATTTAATCGAGAACAACTTACCGATCAAAGCCTCACTTGATTATGCGACTGATTTAAATTGCAACCAAAATTTTCAAACGTAACATATTATGCATACGACTTTTATATATCATATGTAATTATACGACATTAATCATTGGCTTATATTACATAATATAATTTATGACGTAAAATATTAACTTTATAGTATTGGCTTAATTTAACTTTTTAAATATATCGATTGATAGAGATTTTACATAATAACCATGCAGAATTTTAACTTGATAGTTCTTAATTATATTTATTGACTATTAATAGAAGAGATTTTATAATTTTTTCGAGGAAATTCGTTTTATGCTTCAGACGTTCTAAAAGATATTAAGCATTGGTAAATTCATGAAACATTTTTTTTATTAGGTAATGTTTTTTTTAAGTTAAACAAAAGGTACTTATTAATATTTCTTATGATATGTTTCAGGTTGCAGAGGCAAAGGCTTCGAAAACAGCTAAACGATAAATTTAATAAACACATTTATCTTCTATGACTTCTTGTATTTTCCTCTCATTCTAGAATAAAACAGACAGGTCAGGGTAAAATAACAGCAAGCAAAGCAGAGGATAATAGTGTAGAGCTGAATTCGGAAAGGTAAGGGAGGGAAAAGAAATGAAAATAGGGACAAGGAAAATAAATAATAGAACAGAACAGAAAGTTTTTTAACGTTCCGAAAAGTCAATGATAACGGCATTCTTCACAAGGTCAGTGGGAGATCTTTGCGAAATATAAAAAAAAGTAATCGTATTTTTACGCCAAATTTATATTGTGCTCGCGTTATCTACGTTACATCTAATGTAAAAACGTACTTCATCAAAGATATAGTCAATTGATGAAGTAGAGAATTGATTTGATACATTACACATATATAAGCTAAATACACAGTCTAGTAACTATTAGGTAGTTCAACGTTGTATGAATGACATAGCACCGGATGCGCAGGTCTCGTCAGTGATTGATGCATACGAGCAGCAGGGAGTACTCGAGTCTAAGTCCATCGCTTAGTCAGTAACGTTCGACTGTACGTTACAAGCATTAGTTACATGCTTTATTATCTGTCTAGTATCAAAACAATCAGGCATGAACAATATTACATTTTTTGATATTCTTTAATTTGCTAATATCAAATAATTATCAAACTCAAAAATAAGTTAAATTCGATAGCAATAATGGATTCTTTAAATTGACATGTCTCGGGCATGCAGCAATGTAGCATAGCGACCTAATCTAACCGCGTTTGGATTTTCTGTAAAAGATAGCTACTGCTTATATCTGGATTTACAGTGACTATCTTTGGATAATGAATGTTTGAATAATTTTAAAATAATCTTTAATACATGTTTACTTGAAAGAGGTAATAAATTACGTAATAATGCGTAAACAAACTATGTTTTCGGTTCACTTTTTTCTACAAGGGTTTCCGTTCATAAAAATTTCATTATGAAGAAAAAGATTCCAGCAGAGCAGTTAATGAACTGCCGGTTATTTATCAAAGTATTTAAGATAAAGCAAAAGTTACCTGTCTTTTTTACTCCTGGGTCCCGCTAGCACTGCTGCTATAACTTATGCAGTATCATTTGTATCTTTTTAATTCGTACCAGGGAAATGATACTGTTACTTTTTTTATTTATTTATTTTAAAAAATGACATGTATCAATGCAAAATATTATAATACATTAATAGATATTTGTTATTTTATTAAAACAAATTTTTGGATGCCTTTGTAGCACATAGGTTTACCCGCGTGTCTTGTAACAAGGAGATCCTAGGTTCAATTCCCGAGTCGAGAGTCTTTTTCGATACCACCAAAACACCCTCAATATCAATTCGCTGTCATAATAGCTTACTGTGTTCCGTTGGTCATACATGTGAGAGCTAGAAGTATTCTTTCCGAATACGCTTAACCATCTAGGACCTGATTGTCACTTAACATCATGTGAAATCGAAGTCAAATGTTAGACTATAACAGAAAAAAGTTCAACTTTTTATTACCAACAAATGTTCTGTGCGTTAATGTAAGAAAAATCTTGAAACAGAAAACAATTACTAGTTACGACGATTTTTACTATCATCGCTCCATAGACTACTATGCAAGACTCACAAAGCCTTATTTATATATACCATATACAGCTTAAACTAACTGAGATTAATCTTATTGTATTGAA
The DNA here is from genome assembly GCA_018245475.1 of Pharmacophagus antenor. Classification (NCBI taxonomy): domain Eukaryota; kingdom Metazoa; phylum Arthropoda; class Insecta; order Lepidoptera; family Papilionidae; genus Pharmacophagus; species Pharmacophagus antenor. Next base: position 16,701 of record DWQX01003387.1, read on the forward strand.
TCCGCTTGGCAAACAACAATATTGTGTGTAGGAGACAAGTGTGGCACATACCCTTTTGTCAAAATTAATCTTGTTTCGTACATCTCTTCAAAGAAAAGCTTTAAGAGGAAAACTGTAATAAATCTGTATTATACTTGAGTGCGTTCGAGAGTTTCATTGATGATTGCTCAAGTGAACGCAATTTTTTTATTAATCTCAATTTATTTCATTTCCATTTTTATGTGCAATTTTACCGCTTTTCATCGGATTACGTTATTTGTTGTTAAAATAACTGATTACCTGTAAAAATTACAATAACACAATTTACTTGTCATGATTTTTTCACCGGCCGTGGTCCAAATAAGTATATAGTCTCCCCTGTACCATTTGCTTTTCTCATCTATCAAAAGGTGGCAAACTTGTTACATGTTCCGATTTGAAATATTGTGTACAAAATCGATCTAGAAACTCCGATAAATAAATTAGGCTACTAAGTAGTACTTTTCGAAGTCATAATTAAAAGACAGAAACCAGATTCACCCAGCCTTCTCCGATTACTAAGACCTCTAGCTGTGAATGAGAAATGGCGCAATAAACTCTCCAATAACAAGCTGGCTATAATCTCTGCTAAAGAAATAATACACAAAAATTGCTCACTTTTGAATAAACCAGTGGTAAAATATTTACCACAAATAATATCTAAACTAAAATGGCGTATAAGAACGCCTACTTACAGCAAGCAGCACACTCACAAGTATGACGCGAGGATTAGTCACCGTCTGCCTTGCCATTTTAGGGAAAACTAGAAAAGTTTCTCGAACCGCGTACTGCGATGTGACTTAAAAAGATTGATTATTTAAGTGATTGCACAAACGATTACCATATTCTAAAATAAAATGTATATGTTTATGTATATAGCATCACATAAGATTTATTAAGTGTCAATTGTACAAAAATTATATGAGAACTATGTGGTTATAAGACTGAATGTTACTCAAAAATAAAATTACACTAAAGGTTTGCAATATTAGAAAGGGTATTGCCGACAAAAATCGCCTCTGTATCCCCAATCATGCATCAAAATTGCGAGCAGTAAACGGATCAAAGAATTAGATTATCCACGAATCTATCGCAATATACGCAGCGAAAATATCCTACGGATCGCTTTCGAAAATATTCCATGATTGCATACGACGGCTGCCCGACTACTCTTATTTTTTTATTGACATCGTTTCATCTTGATCCTCTTTATTGTAACTTTATTCTAGCATTATGTCCATTGTTTCCCGCTTTTATTATTCTCAGAATAAAATATATATATATATATA
>DWQX01003388.1:0-18006 GCA_018245475.1 Pharmacophagus antenor
CCGACCAGGCAGTACACACCGCGAGGGTGTGTAATGCCGTGTCATCCGCCGCACCGCACTGGTGACACCTGGTGGTCTCCTCCCTCCGGATCCGGTGCAGATAGTGGCCGAAGCACCAGTGCCCGGTCAAGAGCTGCATCAGCCGGAAGAAGAGAAAGCCGTGCCTTCTCATCATCCAGTCTCGATTACTTATCCAGCCTAGCTCAGCAAAGATTTGGCAATTCATAAACTCCTCAGCCTTAGGTTTATTTTCGAATATCAACAGAATTTTGTATGGATTAAAATATTTCACTTATATTTCACTTGAGTGACGCCCACTATATTCTGACTTTTAGACAACTTCACGAGGGCGAATTGTTTAGGTAATTTATCTTGTCGTAAAACTGTGATCACATTAATGTTTTATTTAACATATTATTTAAGACCTCACGTATTTTATATCTTTGGTTAATTTCACCTTTTTCCCATGATGTATCACTATCTGAATACCTTTTTTTTCTTCTTGATCTTCTCCCGTGTAATAGATTCCACTCCGCTTAGACTTGTTACATCTTCGGTTTTCATAATGTTATCTAATATCAAATTACGTTCCTCTTCATTTAAAAAAGTTCCGTCCTACATCCTGAATAAAGTCATTATTGCATGCACTTACACTGACGGCCATCAGTTTAAACCGGTTGAAAAAAGTAAACGATTTCCGAAAGAATTTTGCTAGAATTCAACCTACGAAGTACTCTAAACACAACCACGTTCGTCGAAGACTACATCGCAACCGTTTTTATTATAAATTTAAAGAAAACAAATACATATGTAATAAGGTTTTTTGTAAAATATGTGCAAATTATAACAATTTTTTTTCTATCAATTGATTTTGAGTCTCTTAATCTTTTTTTGTTGTTTACAACACATATTATAGCTTATTTTTATTCCATAGTACCCCTACTGAAATCTGCAAATGACATAACATAAATATCTATTGGTTTTTATTGTAGGTATCAGAAGAAAATTAGCTCATATGATAAAGAAGAATGGGAGACAATGGTGGAACAACTTCTAATGCGAAGCACATATCGTCGACGTATTGTCGATTCCTTTTCGTCTCATGCGCGCTCCTATCTGATAGATGTAGATTTGGTCAGAGGTTAGTATTTTTATAGTCAAAATTTATTTAGATGAATTTTTTTCTTCGTCTAAATTTGAGCATATTGAATTCATGAATGATTATTTATATATACATTTTAGGTTCTTCCTTCCCGAAAGCTAAACCGACACTAGGAATGCGCCGGGTAATATGGTTTGCGTTAGTGCGGCTCGTATTTTTGCCTGCATTGTACCAATGGTGGGCTCAACAAACAACACCTGCTTGTTCTAAATTCCTATTAGGTTTATGGATGTTGCAAGTTGCAAATGTCACACTTTACTTTATGGCTCCAAATTCTATAGATGTCGATGTAAGTATTAAAATATATAATCTAACATCAATGGTTGGTGATTAGTGACATAATTTTATGACAAACTGGCTGTCCTGTCGCACTTCGTACCGCCTAATAGTCAATAAATGACGTGTTACCTTTTTACTGGCCTCAATATTTCAAAATATTAGGATTTCTAATTTCCCTGGAATTTTTCATTCCAATTTCGTATGATCTTAAAATGAAAGTTTTGCGACTGCGCTATCTATCGCCAATTTATGAAACTGTACACTGTATACTTATTTTACCTGGGACAAAAAGTAACCCATGTAGAATACATAGACAGTTCTTTTAATACTTTACTAATTTGGAGATAAATCAATATGAGCAAGTTATTTTAGCCTCTCTTCCATAGGAACCCTTCATTATTCCCAAATACGTAGTATCCAGTAAGTACCCTAACTGTTATTCTATAAGTTTCATGAAAAAAACCTTGCCAAGTTTTATGGAAATCCGTTCAGTAGTTTTTGCATTATTGACGGTCGCAGGCACATAGGTAAAAATCGAAAGAAAATTGTTTTCACTTCTATATCCTCAACAAAGTGTACTTCAGTTAAAATTTTCAACAAATATTCTACGTGTATATATGAGATTTGATTATTACAGTTATATTATTTATGTAGGTAATATTATTTGTCAGCTACTGTAATAATAACATTATTTTTAAATGGTTATTAAGAAAATCTTAAACAACTATTCTTTAAAAAAGTATGATATTTTTAATTTTCCTCAGACTTTTTATATAATAATTTTTTAATAAATATACTTATCCAATGAATTAGCTACAGAGTCAGCAAATAAAAAAGATTGATTTCATTATATGTGTTTCATTCAGGTATAGTTTATTTTCAGCCTAATTGTTGGCTTTTGCCTATGGGTTTGATGCTAGTGTTAAGTGTAGTACATTCGCAAATTGTAAGTACTACCGAAATGGAATTAGCTCGCGTTCGTCCACGATCTTCTTACCGACGAAAATTGCCTCGATTCTTTCGGTGAGTACTGATACTAGTGTTGTATTTTGTTTTCTCTTTTTTGGTTCTTCTTTTTAAATGGTCCATGTAATTCTTTTACATCGTTCTTAATTTTATATTTGGTAATAAATAATAATTGCATTGATAACTTATGCGAAATTAAAGGTCTAAGAAATTATCAGTTTCTTCTATTATTTTCTTTATATACCTTTCTGGTTTATCCTTCTTTGAGATACTAATAATGTTTTAAACATATTTTGGCAACAGATATTTCCCTATATCACTGAAATTGCAAAATATCTGGCAACAATTGAAGAGTTGAAAACGAATTTCCCTGTGTTGGAAAATTTAATATAATTTGTTCAGTAGTTACATCTAGGGTTTATTTCAATATTATCTAACAAGTTATCAGAAGCAAGTCAAAGAATAAAAAAAATGTAATTATAATAAAAATTTTGGTAGGAGATCGCGATCTGATTGTGATGGAGGTAGCGGCATAGGATCGGCTGAAAGCGGAGCTACTTCCAGTCAAAGTAAGACTACTACCAATAAACATACAAAATTTAGGAGACGCCTATCAAGATCTAACGTCGCCGAAGACGGGTTAAGGTACGGTAAATAACTCATTGAAAATGAGAACAACACAGATTATAGAAAAAAATGAATCAACTTTTTCGTTATAGGAAAAGAAAAAAGGAGTTCACTAAAGAAAATCTAATGAAAGATCATGAACTTCCGAACAATTCCAAAACGGATGTTTGTGACAAAGCAAAAGATTCAGATGATGAAGATTATATGGCATGGAAAAAGCCTGATTTAAATGCACCAATCGTAACTTTTACTCCACCACCTGATAATGGAACACCTAGTTCATCTTTCAGATATAAACCTAATATATTAACCAAAAAGTATTTAGAAAGTTATAATGTAAGACACGATCTGCAAACAAACAGACCAATTTTCGCAGATGGCGATGATGGATTCGAAAGTTTAAATGGATATTATTCTAATGGAAGTGATGGAGATAATCGAATGAAAGATGCAGGACGAAAAAAAGTCCAAATTGAAAATATTTCTAAAGAAAGAGCTTCTTCAGATCCGCCCCTGTCTAATGACGATGATATACTAATTAAGACAGACGACATTGACACGACAAAAGAAACAAATGATTTTTTAAATAAAAATAAGAAAGAAGATGACGATAAATCTATTGACCCAGATTCAGATGGAGGTAATCTTAGAAATACTAGGACCATCGGAAAAAGAATTGGTGTAAGATTTAGAAAATCTTGGGGACCAGAAACAATGCAGCCAGAATCTAGCGATGAAGATTTTACCAATGCTAAGCAGAAACAGAAGGTACTTTACAATATTAATTTAACAATTTCTTTTATATAGCCACATTTGAACTACTGAAGATGATGAATGAACTTTAATTTTCAGAATTTATGATATCTCTAAATTTTTAAATTTCGAGTATTCGAAATGTAAAAATTTAGAGATGTAATAAAGGTGACTTTCTGGTACAGTAAATAGGTTCCTAAAAAATGTTGTTTTATATGAGACCAAAAGCACGTTAATTTTTTTTTAAATTCTATGTACATAATATAATTCGAAAATGAGTGGTACATTCAATAAAAAATAAAAGTTGGTCCAATAAAAATGAATCTACAAAATTGTTGTAAAGGGATATCTGTATTTATTTCAGCTGATTGCTTGTTTGCTTCTAATAGTTTTGATGTAGTATGCAACAAATTACACAATTTTTTTATTTAGAAAATAGGTAATTATCAGTCTTCTTCATCCGACGGAGAGTGTTCGGCGTCAGCGCCATCTATTGCGCTGCCCTCACATCATACAATGTCCGACTGGGTTGGACAAATTACTAACAGTAAGACGTCTTTTATTTAATTATTATTTCCATTAAAAAAAATTAGGCACATATCCTTGTACACCATTAATTAAAATGAATCATATAATAACTTTGTATTAGAGAGAGATTAGGTAAACATTCTGTTCTTTAAATCAAGATAATTTTTTTACGGAATAAGAATATTAAAAAAATTGATTTGTCTCATTTAATAAAAAGATAAATATAAATAAAGATTGATTTAAAGAAAAAGCAACGTTACATTTAATTACTTCAATTTTCAAAAGTACTTACTTATAATACTTGTCTATTTTAAGGTGAAGAGAGTAGTTATTGCTCGCAATCGGACGGGGGTCACTCAGATGTCGGTTTCCCTTATGCCGCAGACAGTTCATGGGATCCTTTCACTATACTCGATCCGACCAGTGACACAGGTTATGTTAACATAATACTTTAGTTGTCTACTACTTGGGTATTCTAAAGCGATCAACAACTATAAAGATGCTCTAGATCATATTTTATTTTTGAATGGTCATTTACACCTTCATTTTAATTCTGATGAAACATAAATAAAGGGAATTTCTCAGATCAGTAAAATTTACAATTTTGTAACTTTGGTATGACTTGGCTCATAAATAAACCGTTCAACATACTGACATAAAAATAATAAAAGAAAGAAGTCCTCTGCATAATGAACCAAACTTTTTGAGGTAAAAAGGTTTACATTTAAATATTAAATTAATAACATTTAACACTAGATTTGCCGGAACCATCATTTTGACGGAATAGAGATTGATAAAAAGTTTCGTATACTAAAATTTAATTGACTTTTTAATATTTTAACACTGTTTCTGGTAATATTACATTATAAATTTTTCTGCTAAATAAGACAAATAATATAATAATGCACAAAGTTACTACATGCTAGATAACAAAACCATGAAAAAATATCCGGTTAATCTAGAGTTAAATATTAAAAATTGAATCTGTCATAGACATCGCATTTAACGTATTAAACTATTTCGATTGCAGTGAAATGCACGATGTGGGAGCGGGGGTCGACTCTGCGCGCGGAACTCTCGGCTGTGGACATCAGCTGGTGCGTGGTGGCACGGGCAGAGCGTGCAATGGCTGCGCACGGCTCGCTGTGGCCCGCCCTCCTCATGGCGGCCGTGGTGGCGCTCGTCGCGCCAGCCATGCGGCTCGTACAGGTTAACAACCACTACATTGAGCGGTAACCGATCGCCGAATTTAAAAGAACTACGACGCATTTGGTTTCGTATCACTAATAATTTTAGTGATATCGAGATCTGATTAATGAAATAGCAAAAAAAAAATGTTCTTTCGAAGGATGTATAATATATTTATTTATAGATCTCAAAAGATAAAAAGAAACAATAAACTAAATAGGGCTTACTATAAAACTGTCCTTTTTTTAAATGAGTCGTTATTCTAGAAAGACTTTTACATGAAACTATTTAAGAGGCAGACAATAAGTAACCACTAAAGATAATTTGCCGGCTTTTTATCATTGGAACTCAAACGTTTTCAAAACCCAGTCTTTATTTAATAATCATACATTATTCGGTTCTCATAGTTTTTTACAATGTACGTAATTTTATGAATGGAAAACTATAAACAAAAATCAAATAGTTAATATTCTTTGGTTGTTTATCTGCATTATTATGAGCCTCATTAGAAAACTATGAGATACATTCGTGCAGTACTTTCAATAAAAAGAGAATGAAAAATTTAATTTAATATTTCAAAACTGCCCAAAAGAAACTAGATAAAAGCTCGTAAAATTTACGGATACAATTTCTTTAATATAACTAAAAACACAGATCGAGTCTACTATCAGAGAAAATAGTTCGAATTCAGTCCAGTAATTGCTAAACTACCACAAAGAAATACCCGCGTCATTTTTGAATCAGAGTTAAAATTAAACAGACTACACAAAAAGTTACAAATAATATAATTTAGGTATCATGTCATAGTAAACCTGTATCTTATAATATTAGGTTGGGAAAAAAGAAATCCATTATATGAATTTCAGAACTTTATTTATCATGCTTCGGATTGTCCGATTTGGGTCAAATATGAACCGTTTTGTTGTATGATTTGTTGCCATTTTAAAGGTAACATCATAATGCTTCTATCATAGAAGTCTAGGTCTTTATTTGCAAAACACTCTAGTAGTCGATTTTCACAATTTTCCCTAGAGTCAATTTTTTATCCCTAAAAAAATTTTGTGATGCATTAAGTTCCCAACCACGCTCCCGAGCGGCTGGCGAGTCCCTGTAGACGTGGGTAGCCTTGCTTTGTCCTACTGGAACACGACACCTCTCCTGTTGTCTAATTCCGGCCGTTTCGGCTCAGTCGCTATTTTCAAACGGTCCAGTTGTTAACAGTTAAGATCAGAATTTAGTGTTTGGCCATGTGGAAGAAACTCATAGCAAATAATCCCCTTGCAGTCCCACCAAATGCACAGCAGAACGTTCCTCGCCGTTAGTCCTGGTTTGGCCATCGTTTGAAGTGCTTTACCGCTCTTTGACCACGATCATTTTTGTACAGGGTTATCGTATGTGATCCATTTCTCATCTCCAGTCACCATCCGTTTGAGAATTGGGTCTATCTCATTCCGTTTGGTCAAGGCTTCACAGATAGAAATTGGATGGAACTTAACCTAAGATGTTTAAACAGGTAGCCATTGACCAAGATACCAGGAGCGAGGAGGAGTTGCAATCCTTGTCGATATTATCCTACATACTGTCACTTGTCGTCAACTACACACAAGGGTCGCTACAACTTTTATTTAAAGGTGCATTCGGAGATAATATATGGTAAGCATGTTTTTGAATCTACAATTAGCTTAACCTGATCTATATTTCAAAAGATGTTGAGGAATACTCTTATATGTTGACAGTCGAAAACAATGGTACGGCGACAGATATATCCTATAAACATCAATTACACATTAGGATTAAATCCTGCACTGATTCACTCATAATCCTTTTTTTACTATTTCAATATTTGTTATTACATCGAAACAATGTTTCTAAATGGAATATATATTCGTTTAATTTTTTTCCTTTTAAACTTGCTAGGTAATCCCAAAAAAAACGTCAAGAAAACTTGATAAGAACGTCGAACACCAAGCAAGTAAAAAATTTATGATAAATAATTTTATGTTTAAATATCAACATATATTTCAATGATCAGTACTAGAGAGAGAGGAGAACAAAAAAAAATCTATTATCTCGAAGTAATGAAATATTTTCTTTATAATAATTCGTCCAGTGGTTTTGCGTGATGCAGACAAACACAAACGTATTTCTATGCGCTTATCACATGTTAATAATGAAAAATCAATAAACTTTGTCAGTAGACAACATTCTTGCTTGGTTTTAAGGTGTAAGAAAGAGTTAGTTAAAACCATGAAGTAGCGTTAACTCGCATATCTAAGGCCTAACTTGCGACTTGTCAGGTATAGGCTGCTACAAACTATCACGATTGATAAAATAGCAGAGAAAAAGATTTGAAGACGCAAGAAGTCCTGACTGTCCAATATTCAGGAGTGGAGTGGCATTAGAACATTGCAATAATTTACTTTCTAGCTATAAAAAAGTTTACATGACTGTCTAACTTTTAACAGGGAAATAACGACTAACATAGTGTCGTGCCTTCTCCGCTTCGCTCTTAGCGGTCTGGTGTTCTTTCTGCTAGCGGTTGCCGAGCGCGCCTTCAAGCAACGCTTCCTGTACGCAAAGCTGTTCTCGCACTTAACGTCCGCGAGACGCGCTAGGAAATCGGAACTGCCACATTTCAGGCTGAACACTGTTAGGAACATTAAGACTTGGCTGTCAACGAGATCATATTTACGCGTAAGTTTTATGCAAAATCTTACTTTCATATCATTATGAAAAAAGAAACAATATTGTAGCTTGAAGTTGATTTTTATTAATAATTTTACAAAATTTTGTATTCAAATATGCTATTGTTTTCAATCATATGGTAACGTCTACAATTGAATGTGTTGTCAACAAATGGCATTATCAATGAAGATTGTTGGATTTTCTTTTAAATCTTTTTCATCAATAGCAGAGGATATGCTTTACGACGACGTTTTATCATAATTTTTGACAAAAAATGTATGATATAATATAACCATAACATAAATTCAGCTATAATTTCAATGTATTTTACTGAAAAATTTTACGTCATAACAATTAAGTTCAAGGTTTCTCACCTGACCACATTGCATCGACAGGCATAAGACTTTTTTTTGTCTCTTCCACTCATCGATTTTCCTAATAACAGAGGTTTATAAATCAAAACAACTTACAGATTTTTGCTAGTCATCAAAAAATAAAACTTGATTATTTTCAGCGTCGCGGTCCACAACGTTCCGTAGACGTCATAGTCTCGGCCGCGTTTATGCTCACTTTGATATTATTGGCGTGCGTCAGTGCACAATTATTGAGGGTAAGTAAAAACTGTTTTATATCTGTAACAACTTCATTTCGTACGAGGTAAACGGAGTCTTAAAAAAATTACCTACATTCTATTCCATTATATTCTTATGATCCGTGTTCATAACTTAACATAAATAACGTACATTAAAACAATAGAATACAGAATAAACAAAACACTTGTGTTTCGATTAATTGCATAGTTTAAGGATTTACATAAATAGTGAAGTTGCGATGATGGTAGGTAGCTACCTCTTAATATTATCAACTTGACTTAACTACAATGCTGTGGTTTACTTATCAATATATGAGTGCCAGAGTATTCTAGGCCAGCAATCTTTACCATCTTCTGCCAAACATAAAAAAATGTCTGTAGTGGGATAAGGTCACTGTTTTTACATGTATGATATATATATAATATGCAATTGTCTCGATCTGTTCGGAGGACTCCGTAACATTGGAGTGTAGTTGGCTGCTTGAAGCGACAGTGTGGAGTTGCTGTCTCGGGATATACTTACTTCGTCTCTGGACTCTGGGAAGTAATGTGAACCGCAAATACCGGGGTTGCCTGTCCGCTATTTTGACGGAACAGATTAACCTCCACCTTGCCATAGAGCAGCGACCAGAGAGCAAGGAGCAGTTGACTGTTGCTAATAATGTTTTGAAATTAGCCGCCGACCTGCTGAAGGTAAGTTGATTGAAAAAAATTGGTGGAAATGAATAATTATTAATGTCTCTTTACATAGGTAAGTATTGAAAACAGAAAAAAATAGCTTAAGGGTTAATAAAATCTAATCGAAGCCTTAAAGCATTGGGGAGTCTTTACATGTCTATTTTATCATAACATATTGATTATAGTTTTGTGACCATTTACATAGAAGATATCTCAACATTTATTCTCCGGTTGAGGCCACTCTTAATTTCATTATATTTATTAATTTATTTTTTTTTTTCAGGAATTAGATGCGCCTTTCAAGATATCAGGAGTATGCACCAACCATTACATATATACGATCACCAAAGTGGTCATACTGTCTGCTCTCTCAGGAGTCTTGTCTGAAATGTTAGGTTTTAAATTAAAACTACACAAGATCAAAATCAAATAGACATTTACTGGTTACAAATAAACTATCTTCACTAGACTTTATAGGTCACAAAAGATAATAGTTGTAGTTTAGTTCTAATGCTACTTAGTAATATGATATGGCAAAAAAACTGCACCAGAATCCATACAAATAATTGTATTGCTTTGCTTGCATCTTGAGCAGTGGAAAACTACAAATATTATATAATTTTATGGACATCTTTTTGTTTATTGAGGTTACAAAACAGAAAATGAACGTTCACCTCCCTTAATTCGTTCGGAACCTTTTTTTAAGGCAGTCCCCCTTGAGGGATGTTTTTTTTAAATTGCTCATTTATGATTTAAAAAATTTGATTGCCGTACAAAATAATCATAACATTGCACACCCTGTGAAATAAAATAATAAAAAGGAAAATCCCATAGGTCCAGAAAATCTTTGCACGGTAGTATTTCATTCATGCTAAAAAAAGTTGCATAACAAAAACCAAACGCTTGTTTTTCAAGTAACAGTCTTAGCGGACCGACTATTCGTGTCTAAGAAGTCTTGCTTTTTTATAAAAGATAATTGCTTCCCTTTCTATCGCTTAAATAAATGTCTAATAAATTTCGTACTTTGCCATCGTAAGGTACAGAAATTAAGTAATGCAATCTCTATCATAAACTCTAGCTAAAAGTGATCGAAGTATATTCACTATATACATTACAGGAGCACATAAGGATGGTAAGAGGAATCCTTAGTTAATTCAATAATAATTATAAAAAAAAGTTCACATCATCCATATAGATACAAAGTAGCCTAAACATATTCTACTTTCGCATCGTAATTTTTAGAAAACATTTAACTGTGTAATGTTGGCTATATTTTTTATCAATATTGATCTCAAATGAACTCATATGAGAATACATAACCAAACGAATTACGATTTATACATAATAGAGTTAAGTATGCAATTATTATAATTTTTTATTCAATTTTGCTATGGTTTTATGTACCAAATTAAAAAATGCACTTCGGCATTATTACATTGTTCCTTTGTTGAACTCATGTTGAAGTGTTTTTGTTTATATTAAAAGATTATTATATTTTAGTCATATATCATTGTTCCTATTTGCAATTTATTGTAACAAAAATCTATCAATGAATTACGTCACACCATTTGACGACAAATAATATTTAAAATCATTCTAATTATCCACCTGAATCTTATATAGAATCAACTTGTTTACTCTAAATAAATGTTTTTTTTTTAGCATTATTTGATGGCACTTTATTAGATAGTTGAAGGTGTTATAGCATAAACTTAATGTTTACTTCAAATAGAAGCCAGTATTTTAAGTAAAATTTTAAATAAAATAGTTAATTATTTTTTATATAACCAAAAAACCTGAAAACATTTATCAAATTAGTTTTAAAAAATAACAATTGTTTTTTCAATAATTATACAACTGCCATTGTTATAAACCGACTATGAAATTTGTTGTTTGAACATATTCGCCAAACATTACCAATGTAATTGATAGGATTTTTATATTTCATAACCTAATGATTTTAAAACAATCTCCCGTTCCTTTTAAGTTAACATTTTTTTGTTGACGATGCCATTCTATTTAATATGACATGTCTAAAATCGAAAAACAAAATCGTGATTTTATATATTTAGTTTTTACTTTGCAAAGCTGTGTTTAAATCTGATTTCTGCGACTTCGAAAGAAATGACACCTCTGTACTCTGTAGAGAAGGGGCATTGTGTAATACTAATTTTTTTATCTGTTATCATGGTACTATGAACAATGAAATAGCGGAACGACTGCAAGATAGTACATCTGATAGACTACAGTTGGATTCACTGATACCTACCTAGTCCAGCCATAAGATTTGTTACAAATGAAAATGCATTTTTTTATAAAGTAATGTAATATTTGTACCTGCATATTTATTAATCTCAGTAAAAAATAAAAAGATATTCTATACAAAATAGCTACCTTTGACTTTTATACAGGCCTTTAATCTGTCTGGCCACGAATCTATGAATTTACACACTGTTTCCAAGGGAAATTTCGCCTCTGTTTGCTCGAAAGATTTTATTAAGATACTATGTCACCGTGTCGTTTAGAGCAGGCCATGTCCTCTAGAACTGACCATAATTTGAAGTCTAAAGGGTTGAGATCTATGCTAAATGAAGACCAATTAATTGTAAAGATTGATTTAGGGCATGTCCTGTATATCGACAATATACTGCGAGCATCAGATCTTGTTTTATAACACGCGAAAGAGTCGTAGCGTGAATCTTCATTTCTCACGATGAGATTTTTTGCTTCCTTATGGGGTTTCGACGTATTCTGATTTTAACAGCATTAACAGCCTTTATATTACTAACAACACGCGGCCGCCCTGATATTTTCTGGTCTTCGACAGAGGAAGTTTTATGGTATCTATTGATAGTACGACAGACCAACATACGGCTGATACCAAGCTTTTGAAGTGTTTGGGATATTGCCGATGGCTCCATACCCACTTTGTGCAAGGCGATCACTGCAATCCTATTTTCTTTAATACCTATTCCATATTGTAATTTGATAATAAACATGAAGAAATATAATGAATAAACGTGTGCTTAATTCAAAATAATTATAAAGTTGAAAAAATTAGAAGTTATGTAACAGTATTAATGGCCAGACTAGTTAAATAATATTTTTAAACAAATTCCTGTGTCGTATGCTTTAGCCGTCGTATTTCTTTTATTTATAAGACACACTATTACATATAAAAATGGACTTAAATTGTAAATGTCATCATCATACTCAAATTATAAGTAATTATAAAAATTCATTAAATAACAAAAAAAATAAAATTATAAAGTTAAGGTGTTTTTTCAGCAGGTGCGTGCCATAGTCCGAAAATACGTTAAACCATATAATACGCTTAGTAACTTCATTTAGATCTTTATTTTGTTGTGAAAAATCTACTTATTTATGCAATATATTTCCCTACTATAATTAAAGTAAAAGTTGTGTAAATTTTATCTGTTTAGTACAATATTACTCTAAACAAGTTTTAAACTATATACGTCATTATAAAATCTTTAATAGCGTCATCAAAATGACTGGTGTTTTTCTATGCGTTATTGTTGGGCGTTTAGTAATTCGAAACAGCGACTAATGCCTAAAAAAGAATGTTATGGTTACATGGTAGACAGCATTAAATGCAAATGATAAATACATTTTTTATTTGAATATATCGTTTTACTTTATTCTGGCTATTTTATTTTAATTTTGTTTAAAGCTTTAATGTACTAATTTGTACATAAGGTTGACTTAATGCCAAATGGCATTCTCTAGATTGATAGACAGCAGAAACATTTGAAAAATTGTGGTCACAATAGTAACAAATACCTTTATAGGTGTTGATTTTCAAAAACTTACAAATATTTTTTTGTAATTTAAAAAAAATTGAGATTTTTTTTCCTCCATTTTTCTGGAGTAGACATGAGCAAGTAGTGCATTTTAATCGTTGAATTTTGGGACACGTATATTTCCTAAAAAGTTTAAGATAAATTTCAGCAGTAAAGATGATCATCGCTATGCCAGTAACATATCCAATGCCATTACTATTTTTTTTGTCAATTAGAAGTAAAGCTAACGTATTGTAAAAAAAAAGGATAATAACTTTTTGGACTACATTTTGGAAATAAAAGAAGTGTTACATATCCTATAGTCTATATTTTATAATAACAAAAGATAGCACAAACATTCTCTCTTGCTAATAAAATCATCATACATTGATAAAACAATTGTGTTTAAAACTAAAGAGGTTATTAGAACCAGAGCAGTATGACACCAATTTTTTCGGAGTGCAATATAATATTAAATGTAATTTATTTGTTGCTCAGTTTTTGCGTGGGAAATTCCGTTAATAATAAAACTGTTGCAGGCGCTTTGTAAACTACTTTTTAAATTGTTGTCAATACATATATATGTGTGTAAGAAAATGGAGGACACGCAAAATAAGATTTTATTCCACATTGCATTCCCTTTCTCTTTTAAAATGTACATTCTTATTGTCCAAGCTTTTGTAGCTTTTCACGAATTTGTCAAGCTTCATCGTATAATTCTTAAAATTAAATAAAAAAAACTGCATGCAAAAACTTTTAACCTACTCTGGGTTTCTTGATAACATATCACATCTTTATCAATATTGTTATTATTTACTACTAGCTTTCTTGCTAATATTATACATAAGCGGCTACAGTTTTAGCTATAATTAAATAGAGAGATTTATTATAGATACGGAATTTCCATAAAAACCAAAATAATAACACTACTGTAGGAACAAAAATGCAAAATAACTAAACAAAGCTGTCAGTTGTCATAATATTACACAACACATTAAACATTAATGGCCACACTACACTAGCTTTAATCACACCATTGCCATTCTATTGATAGTTACTAATAGAAACAGATTAACTTAAATTATTTTTGAAAATGAATAACATGTAACCCTGCCAGAGCGTTTTTTGTATATTTTTTCTATGCGGTCTTATGAGGCGCAAATAGAATAAAATTTGATATTGCTTCATTTGGTATTTAAAAGTTATACTAAATTTTAATATTTATTCAAGCTGTATATAATTATTTTAAACTCTTCAGGAATGATTTTTACATAACTAATGGGAATAAAATAAGCAAATTTTAAAATTCCAGTAAAATCTAGTAATTTTATTTTCATCGGTGGGCAAGTAATGGAAGGTAAATAAATATGTTACAAGATTTTCATCTACATATTTATGTCAGTGAACTGTAAATGCCAAACTAAATGTCCACATAATGACCAAGGGCATGAAGAGGTTATGCTTAAAACATTTATTTTAGAAAAAATATAACCAAAAATTTTTTAAACGACTTGCAACAACTTGGGGCGTATATGTCTCACGCTGTTGCTAGTGACGTGACAGGGAACGTGTTAATACATACATATGAGAATATGTGCGGGTTCCTTTTTTGATGATAGAAAACAAGAAATATTTGTGAGTCATTGTACATAATATAGTGTCCCGTTTTTAAAATATCGTGTTTTAAATTATAATATAAACAAAGAATCTACTTGTCTTGAGTTTTGTTGTATAATAAAGTTTACAAATCAAATGACAAATTGTGGTATTTAAACTCGATCATGAGATGGACTTTGTAATGTATCAAGTAATTTTGGGGAGCAATCCCTGAGATTTTCTTAATTACTCAAATTTGATAACTTTTAAGCAAAATTAATTAAATTTGAGCAACTTAATGTAAGGGATCTAATTGAATCAATACAATGTAAAAGCTATTATCTAATAATATACCATGTATTATATTAGGTCAATATAGATTTAATCTAGAATTCAAGGGCACTGATCTTCAATCAACAATAGTATTATATTCCCGATCAGCAAAAGCTCAAATTTTATGTGGTTCTATTTTTAAATATTTCAATTATAATGTTAAAGTAAAATTTGTTTTGCTTTATTGTGTGGATAGCCTGACACTTTCCAAAATACTTATTTTACGAGTTACTTTTATGGTTAAATTTATTCCCATGAATTATTCAAATCTGAACTGTTAATTATAAAGATTATCAAATAATTAATTAAATTTCTTATTTTAGAAACTTTATTAATTACAAACCAGCAAACTTAAATGTTTAAGTAAAAGGCTACTTTAACAATGTGTTTTTGTAATATAATTTTGTTATTGATTGAAGGGGCACGATAATTAACCAGTTAACCATTTGGTTTTTTTTTTAGAAAATTGAAGATACGACCAGTGTGTCCCATTGGCACCGAACCGATTTAATCTGTAGGTTCCCAACGGGGTGGTAACGCTCACTAGCATAATCGGACTTTTTGTTGGGAGAAATGGGGGCTTTTAGCAGCTCAAAAGAAATGGAACGCGTTATGACAGTTAAGAGGACGATCGCGGTATTATAAAATAAATAGAAAACTAAATTTTAATTCACTATATTAAAAGATTATTTAAATAGGGGGCGACAGTCTATTAAAGGTCGGGAACCTATAATTTAAAAGAAGGCCTATGTGCGCATCTTTCACGCGGTAGGGCGAGTATTTACATGCATTCGGCATAAATTTAATTTCATAATTTTCATTTCCACGCTACAACATTATTTATTTTTAACAGAACAAATGTGTCGTTACAGAGTTAACTGGTTAACTGCAGGGTTTATAGAACTAATATTAAAGTAACCGCCACGCCCGTAGGTTACATCTTCTGATGTACGTTCAATTATTAGTGAATCAGTTAGCTGGTAAATCTGAGCTGGAACGTGGCGCTGTTGCGCGAGCCGCGAGCCGCGGGTTTAGTAACATCTGCGCTAGTCGCGCCTGCGATCGCGCGAAGCCGAGCGCCGGTGCGACTTGCTGCGGCGCGAATCGCGCTCTCCGCGCGCCTTCTCACGGGAACCCTCGCGCTTGCTACGGCTACGGGAGCGGCTGCGCCTGGTGCTGGTAATAACGAGTCAACATAAATATCACATTAAAAAATATTAGAGATAATGTTGAAAATTTTCAACAAAAATAGCAATAATTGAATATTTGTGTTAATTATTCGAAAATATTGGCAAGTGGGTGAACATTTGTTTCTTTAATGATAAAAAACTACTCGTCTAAGTCTTAACTAAACTTTTTGCCATTCATATATTTTAACATATGTTTGAATAACTTTTACGAATATTGTTTGTTTTAATTCCAATTTTACTGCACACAAAATTCAGAAGTCTGTCTTCAAATTTAGGTTTTTAGTTATGAAGATATGTAAAACATTTAATATGGAAAAGTAGTCTTCATTGATTTTAAGACATCTTTTGTCACACTTACTATTCGAGCAGTTGTTAAAGAAATAGTGTACTTGATAATAATTATAAAATCATTACTGTAGATGTTACAAAAATTTATAACCTAGAATTTTTGTCATTTGAAAATTATGTTCACAACAGATTAAACCAAAGTATGTAATGCCCATAAATTTAAGAAAATAAAAACAGTCCTTTTGTCACTTAATGCCTCTTTTATAGTGGAATTATAGTTGTGGGTAAAGTAATTAAAATTCTATTTACCTCTTAGTTTTTCTCCTTTTTAGTATGCAATTAAAAAAAATGTACATTACATAAAAAAACACATTAAAATAACTATTCAAATCCGCCATAACATATCCCAGTATATCCATAACATATTTTACTACATATGTATGTAAAAAAAACTGGTATTGAATGAGAAATGTAATTGTAGAAGGTAGAAATATAATGTTCTGCTACTGGCACATATTTTGTTAGTCAATAACAGACAGTCATTACGTATTAAACAGTCAGAGTTGTCTTATGTGTTTTATTTAAAGATGTAACACATGTTGTCAGGTGTGTGTGTACTATCGTTAAAGTGCTATCATATATAGAATACAACAATAGTGTTATATTGGGATGGAAACTATGAACCTGGTGTTGAATGAAAGTAAAAACGTAACGCGCAATTTATCACATTATTTATTATATTCGATTGAAATAATCTCCATTGGCATCTACGACTATTGCCAACGATTGGGCAAATCATGTATGCCTTTTTGAAAAAGTCTTTATTTTTAGAGTTAATAGAGAATTCAGTCTTTTATGATATCATTTTAGTTATTGTATATTTTTCTCATAAAAATAATTCATAATTACCAAAAAGGTAATAATCGGTCCGTGACATATCGGGTGAATACGGAGGATCTGGTAAAATTTCATATTGTAGAGTATTGTACTTAATTTGTCAATAGTAATTGAAGCTTTATGTGGTTTTACGTTATCATGCAGTAATATTGCGCCGTGCCGATTGAGCAATGCTGGTTGTTTTTAATAAATTTCTCATGCATGACATCAATTTCACGACAATAAGACATCGCTGTTATAGTTTCGACTGGTTGTAGAAAGGAAGAAAAGATGTTGCCAGACTGTGTAGTGTCAACAGTCAAACATGGTGGAGCCTCTATTATGGTCTGAGGATGTTTCTCTGGCTATGGGACCGGAGATTTGTTTAAAATTGAAGGAATAATGAAAAAGGAGCAGTACAAAGAGATACTGGAGCGAAACGCTGTTCCTTCCGGGCTACGT
>DWQX01003389.1:0-18003 GCA_018245475.1 Pharmacophagus antenor
GTTGCTGTACACGATTTTTAAGGAATCAGGCCGAAGCCTTTTTTCGAAAAGCAATTATATGTTTAAAAAAAGATATACCAAGTGTATACTTCTAAAAAGTGACTGCGTTGAAAAATAAAATAGTATTTAATAAAAGATAACTGTATCTTAGTCATTTTCACTACTTGTTGCACACCCCTCGTATTTTAAAGTAATATAAACATCGCTATTTTACAGTTATTCATGTGATTTTTATCGCGCACAATATATTGCTGGACTGTACAATTACATCGAAGTGACGTCTTTCCCATTTCTAATATATAACGATGAGATTAGAAATTAATCTTTGTTTTATTTTTTTATAACAATAGCACTGGACTTCAATTTCGTGTAATGTTTAGTGGCAGGGAGGCTGTTGATGGTAAAGATTGGCCGCCGAATAAGAACAGTTTGGTCAGGACACAGGTCCTCGTATCACTGCCATTACACAGCAATACTGTTATAGCGGCAGGTTGATATCGAGGGTGCTAACTAGCCACGTGGGTTCAAAAAGCCTTACCATCATCCAAACATTAATACTTACGTGACCCTGGAATTGTTCAATGGAGCTGTGTTATAAACGGTAACCTACTGCGCCACTTAATAAATTAGTCATAAACGCTTGTTATAAGCTTTTCACAGCCCCTCCTTGCGTCGGTTGCCTTGGAACAATAAGATGTTAAATAACAGTAAATCAAACAACTCTGCTTAATCCTCTAAATTTCGGGTATATGCACACGTATCAATAACTATGCATTTTCATAGAGAATAAATTTGTTAAGAAATGTACGTTCAAGTTAGGTCTTAATCATAGATGTCTTAAGTCGTGTATTTTACCTATATGTGTATTTTAGATAAATTAATTAGATTTAGCACTTAATTCATTACGAGTTGACCTCTAGAAAAATTAAGCCTTATTTTCACGTAATAAGGTTATGTAATGTCGATGAATCGGCGTGAAATTGTATGGCTGCACACCTCATTTGAGCGACGAGAATTGGATTCTGTTGAACGTCACTGAAAATGACATTAAGGTACGCACGTGCGAGACTCGTAATGAAAAGACTGTTCGCTGTTAAAATTACGTCTCTAATACCATCACCAATGGAAGCTTTTCGCATAATAAATTCTTAACTACAATGAACTCTGAAATAAAAGCTATTTAAACAGAAATTTTATAGCGGGTCCAATAAATCTTGAGGTTAATACTGTTTATAAGAAATTTTGTGTACGTTAATGATAAGCTTAAATGTTGTGTTTAGTTTTTGTTAATAATCAGAATAAAGTTCTAGGTGATGGTTCGTGAACAGCTTTTTCATCGCTTACATTTATATTTATTTAGATAGACTTTTAGTAAATTAGACTGTTTACAACTACATTAGTGATTGAAATTTGGATGGGGGCAATAACGTGCCCATAGGTTAAGCCCAAAACAATAAAATAAACACTATTTTTTAATATGAAACGATCTAATTTTATCTCTTTTTATCGTCGTCGCCTTTATGTCCATTCATCAACATTTTATGTTCCTTTACCAAGTTTTGTTCACGTCATTGCTTTAGTATAGTGTAAGCCTGGCTCTTCAGCTTGTATGGTGGTACGGCCACAGGATGATATATTTGTGACCGGGGTTTATTCTAACATGGCTGACTTCTTACCACCAACTTTATACTGTCGATCTGCTGCCATTGCAGCAATGCTGTTTTCCCAATTTAAAAAACGATACCTATTCTAGGTGAACATTATTTACTATCTTCGCCCTCAATTTCACTTAATATTCGGTGCTAGATGAGACATAAACATACGCTCGACAGTCCAGGGCAGGCAGTGACACTAATGAACCATTTCCGTTAACGGAAGGTCAAGTTCGGAAAGAATGCAATACATATTATTTGTGTAATGTCCTCTAGATGAATCTGGCGCTGAGAAATATAAAGGCGTAAAATGCCTCTAGGAATTGAAAGGAATAGGTACAGGTTAGATCTGGGATGCCGGGAAGGGGCTCCTAGTTGCCAATATATGCATTGATGTAAATTATATGTTGTCATTTTTTTAAATGGTAGCCACACTTAATAAAAAAATGTTACTTTTTCCTGTTATAATTTACTTTAAAATGTTATAAGCATTTTAAAGAGGTTATCAAAATTAAGATTGTCGCACTCTCAAAATTAAAATATATTATCTAATAAGTAACGATATAATATTGAAGGACGACGTTAACATGTGCTACTGCTTTTTTCGGAGTTTATTTGAACGGCGAGCAAGAAATAGCTATTTGTTCGTTCATTTGGCAACACTTGTTTCCTTCAGTATTTTTGCCGAAATCACTTTGTTTTTTCTCAAGTGTATAATTTAAAGTAGGGCATTTTAAATAAAATTATAAACATTTGTGGACAACTGGTGATTTTTTTGTCACGTATTATAAATGTGTGAAAATAATATAAAAATATATTTTGCCCCACCATAATATACACCATAATAACTAGTCTGGCTATAAATAAATACTGTTACATGAAAACTTTTCTGTTTTCAACTTTTTAAGTATTTTGCATTTGAAACACGTTTAATATTTTTAAAGCTACTTTAGATTTCGCGCCATTTTACATATTTTTTCGTGTTTATTATCACATTTAAATATGGAATGGAGTGTTAAAGTAAAACGGATTGCAGTGATCGCCTTGCCCAAAGTGGGTATGGACCTGTCGGTCATATTCCATGCACTTCAAAAACTTGGTATAAAATTTTCACGAATGAAGAACACTACAATAACCAAAATGATAATGTTTACGCTCACGGATCTAAAGAAGCTCCTGAAATGGTCGGAAAGGTACAACGTGCTCATCATTCTGCGTCAGTGACTTTAGTGAGGCGTGTCTTATCATGAGTGACAAAACTACATTTTTGTGAAAAAGGAGTGAAAACTACAACTAAAGTGTATCAAGATACAATCTTAGATCGTGTTGTGAAACCTCTCAGCAATACCGTTTAAAAATATTCCGTGGACTTTTCAGCAGGACTCTCAAGGCACAAACTACCCAAGCCTGAGTGAGAATGATTCATATAATTATTGGTAAGAATAAATATAAATACTGGCAGACATAGCTCAGTTATCTATAATACTATTGAAGCAAAACTTTTCGATTCTCTTTTGTTTTTTTTTTTTCGAATGTAGTCATTTGTGTAGTTCGTTTCGGAACGTGTTCGCGAAAATGGAGAAAATTGAAGTTTGCGCGGTAATTAAATACGTGTGCATGAAAAATGTTAGTACGGAGCAGATAAATCAAGACTTGCGGGAAACATTAGGTGATAATGTTCCTCCATATTCTACAATTGCACATTGGTGTTCTGAGTTTAAGCGAGGCAGAATTTCCACCAATGACGAATCACACTCAGGACGCCCTAAGATGGCAGTAACAGAAATGGTGAAAAAAGTTGCAAAAATTATTTTATACGATCGTCGTGTTACTGTTCGTTTTATAGCTGATAGAGTAAATATTTCGATAGGGAGTGTCCATAATACAAGGTGTCCCATAAGTCCTTTGAAATTTAAATTTCAAATAAAATTCAAATGGCGCGCAAGTATGGCGCGCGGAGTGCGGGGGTAGCACTAGCGGTCTTTCGGAATTCAGTCGCCATGGAGAGTTTTACCGGAGCGGACCGTGCATTTGTATGCGCGAGTTTTATCGCAACAATGATTATTCGGCCACCATTGCGCGTCGTAAATTTAGAGAGTATCGCAATTTACGAACGTTTAATAACCGTCCTAGTCTTCAAACGATTAAGAATTGGGTCCAAAAGTTCGAGGAGACTGGCTCTACGTTGGATAAACAACGATCGGGCCGAGCAAGAACATCAGGGACGGAAGTAAACATCGACGTAGTGCAAGAGTCAGTCTGTGAAAATCATACTCAATCTATTCGTAAGCGTTCCAGTGCATTTAATGTACCCAGATCGACGTTACAGCGCATTTTAAAGAATGATAAGATATTTCATCCATACAAAATTCAGTTAGTACAGGAATTAAAAGATACTAATCCTACCAATAGACTTAATTTCGAGAATGAAATGATGAACCGCTTTACTTCGTTTAACAACGTGTTATTTTCTGATGAGGTTCACTTTCACATCAACAGCCATGTCAATAGGCAAAATAGTCGCTACTGGAGTAGCGTAAACCCACGTCGCAAACATCAAAGGCCCTTACATAGCCCTAAAGCAATAGTTTGGGCGGCTATGTCAGCGCATGGCATCATAGGCCCATACATTTTTGAGAACGAACAGTATCGTGCGGTTACTGTTACTTCGGAGCGGTATGTGGCAATGATCGGGGATTTTTTTACACCAGAGTTACAGAATTTTCCAATTTTCAATACCCAAAGCTGGTTTCAACGAGATGGCGCTACTGCTCATACCTCTAACACTGTTATGCCCGTCGTCCGTCAATTTTGCCTAACAAAGTGATATCTGACATTCCCTGGTCACCACGTAGCCCGGATTTGAGTCCAATGGACTTTTTCTTATGGGGTTACCTTAAGTCTAAAGTCTACGACACAAATTCGCGGTCAACTGATGAACTAAAAGAAAATATCCGGCGAGAAATGACAAGCATTTCAGAGTGTAATTGCCGTGCAGTGATGGAAAATTTTAGTCGTCGTTTACAGGAGCGCCAAGAACGAAATGGAGGACATTTAGATGAAATGATTTTTAAAAAATAATTCCCTTTTAATGTTAATTTCTAAACAAACAATAAAAATTTCAAATTCATAATTTTTTTTTATATATTTTTTTTTTTTAGTTCAAAGGATTTATGGGACACCCAGTATTATACAGAACTATTTGGGCAAGAAAAAAGTGTCAGCACGGGGGGCGCCTAGAATGCTTACGGACGCGCAGAAACAAACCAGACTATAAATTTTACAAAGCTGTATATTTACTTGTTAAAACAAGATCCTGGCCGCTTTTTGGCTCGATTTATAACTGAAGATGAAACCTGGCCTCACCATTACGATTCTGAAACGAAATAACAGTCTATGACCTGAAAGAGACCGTCATCTCCAACTAAGAATTTTAAGGCAATTCCATCCGCCGGCAAGATTATGGGCTCTCTTTTCTGTGATAGCCAAAAGCTAGTAATGATCGAATACCTGTCACGGAGCCACTAATACAGGGTCTTTATATGCAGAACAAATAAAAAAATGCATGATAAAATGCTCGAGAAACGGTGTAGAAAACTAGCATAAGTGTTTTTTTTTTTACTGAAAAAACGCCCCACACTCCAGTGGAATGTAATGATGGTTGCCATGGAAGATACTGGTTTTGAATTGATGGAGCAGCCACCGTATTCACCGGATCTCACTCCTAGTAATTTTTATCTCTTTCTGCGGCTAAAGGAGCTCTTCAGAGGTCAGAAATTTGATGATGATGACGCAGTGATCGTTGCTGTACACGATTTTTAAGGAATCAGGCCGAAGCCTTTTTTCGAAAAGCAATTATATGTTTAAAAAAAGATATAACAAGTGTATACTTCTAAAAGGTG
Organism: Pharmacophagus antenor; assembly: GCA_018245475.1. Taxonomy (NCBI): domain Eukaryota; kingdom Metazoa; phylum Arthropoda; class Insecta; order Lepidoptera; family Papilionidae; genus Pharmacophagus; species Pharmacophagus antenor. The sequence continues at coordinate 5,555 of DWQX01003389.1, forward strand.
ACTGCGTTGAAAAATAAAATAGCATTTAATAAAAGATAACTGCATCTTAGTCATTTTCACTACTTATTGAACACTCTTCGTACTATATATAGTAAGAGAACTACGACGTGTGCGATAGATTCGTATAACACGCAACCAAACGTATAAATTAACATTTTATTATAAATTATCTGCGAATAGTAGCTGAGAAAAGCAGAATATCGTACGCGGTATATTTGGGCTTATTATAAGCACTAGGTATTTATATCCGTTTTGTGAAACATTCATATAAGAGACAAAAGCACGTATTTTTGTCCCCTTTGTCAATAAGTAGCAGCTAAAGAAGATTAGTAGAATGTGAAAGCTATAGTATAATAAAGAAAGAAAACTCGAGATAGCAGAAAAATCCTAGTGTGAAAGTTTTATCAAAAAATCTCACAATATTTTTAACATTAGTACTTGATTATTTTAATTATTAAGTGCCTTACCAGTATTTTAATATTTATATATTCAAATTGCACAAAAAAGATTTATAGTAATATGCAAAGGCTCGTATTATATCTAATACATTTCTTTTTTTGTTTTTAGTATTAGGTACAATAGTCAAAAATTGGCTAAGTAGTTTTGAAACTCTAAATAAATTTTATAATATGTACTGCTCATATTTTCATTTATGAAAATATGACTATAACATTGTGTATCAAAGTGGTTTATATGTTGCATATTATTTAGAGTGGATCACAATGATTGCGAAAGTGTAGTAATATGTAATTAAGTATAGTGTAATAGGTAATTCAAAGGTTTTGTATAATTTGAATAATTTCAAACTTGGTTGCAAATAATAAGTGGGCCTAAGTGGTTTGGTGTGATTCCTAAAATATTTAGTAGAAAAAAAGGTAATTTTCTTGTATATTACTTTCTAAAATTTGTCGGAACTAAATCAAAAACTTCGCAAAGAATTACCAGGAAGTCTATAGATTTCATGCTTAGGTAAGGATAGACAGAAGGATGTAAATGCAAGAATTTAGTGAAGTTCAAAATTATACTACTAATAACTTATATCTGAAACATTGGCATTGTGGTATGTTTGCGTTATTATTACGATCAAAATAATTATAGCATTGAAAACTTATTTTATTATCTGTTATATTTTGGGATATGAGCAAAATATATGCTTTTTTTATTAATCAACATTCAAATTTGTGTAAATATCATTATAATCAGAGGGCCATTTGTATGAGAGTATTTATTGATTCGTTGACAGGAAAGAACCTCTACAACAATGAACATGTAGCGATTAAGATGGAGCCTATGAAATCTAAGGCTCCACAACTACACTTAGAGTACCGATTTTACAAGTTACTAGGAACGCACGGTGAGTATTTATACATTTATATTGTACGTTAGTTTAATATACAAACATTTGTTTCTGCTCAATCACTGTTACTTTAAATAAACATAATCATTTAAAAACTTTTTATTACGGGTACCTTTACTTTTACACAGTTAAGAACGTGAGACGAACTTTAACTAAAAATGTTGTAATAAACTTGGATTTCGAAATTGACTAAATGTCTAGTGCGAATCTTTTGTACCTTTCTATAACTTAATTGTTCTTTCATAATTCTGTATTAAAACAATAACTGTCAAGTGAATGTCAGTATCACGATCAGCTTTAGTCCTGTATAAGGCGGATCAGATGATAAGACGTACCTTAAAATAAGATGATTTTTAGAAAAATATGTTTTAATTTTTCCGACGGTTAATATTTTTTATTTATTGTTCTATCAATATTCATTTCATCTTTCTCTTGAGATAACTTGTTTCATATCAACCTTCAGTGGCGTGTCATATTTTTCGGAGTATAAGATGTACCTCACACTTGGAGACTTATTAAGAAGAAATAACGTTACGATTTAATATATTATACTGTTAGTAGTATGCAATTAAATTGTCACATGCACATCGCTTTGGCTATAATTATTCATATTTAAACGGAAGTTTATATTATTATTACAACATAGCACGTTTTGATCGATTCGATAAAAGTCTGTTCTCTCAGATCGAATAAAAAGAAGTCGGTGTTAAAAGTTTAACTATAAATAAGGGTTACTAAATAAAATGACTAGACTAAGTATACCAATCCAAATAAATTTAATCAAGGTATATAGGTTTGGATTACCATATATGGCGGAGTGGTTAAATAAGTAATAAGGGGAAGATATTTGTGTGATCATAACAATTAAATAGAATTACCTAGTCTGACTTTACTTTGTCTACGCAGATATTATATTGGTAATTATTTACATCATATTAATTACACTACATAACAAAACAAGGATTTGTTTTTACATAATAATAAAAAGTTTTAGTTAGGTGCAACATAAACTCTTAAACGTCTCAAGGTCAGAAGGGTCGTAACGTAAATCCTTCGTCGCAAATCCTAATAATTCAGAAAAATTTTCAATGGGATTGCGTATTCATTTTTTAAACACCATAATGGGCAATACACATATTAATGACTGCTTCTTATCATCTAAGACGAAGTTACAGCATTATCACCTTTATGTAAAAGATGTATCGCTTAGTAACTACAAGAATTACGAAACAGTAAGTTGCCCCATAGACTATTTCACGGTACCTAGAAGTTTTATCTTTGATAAAATATTCTGTGCAAAAAAGAATAACAAAGATGGATAAGTAATGCTTAAGGTTTATAAGATTTCTATCTAACTCCATCAATATTACGAAAACAGTTCCATTACTGCCAAGAACGAAGGTACTACTATACTATATTTGTAGATTTGGTACGATTCTGCCATAAACGGGATAATTATCTGAAAAACCTTAAGTATTTATGGTAATTTATTAAGTGTTTAAACGAAAAAGAAAATCATTATTTAGTTACGATTATCGTTTTTAATATAGGATATTGACTTTTTCATCCTCTTAGAGGGCATACCAAAAGTGTACTACTTGGGAACATGTGGCGGCCGCTACAACGCCATGGTCATGGAGTTGTTAGGGCCCTCGCTCGAAGATCTATTCGTTCATTGCGGCCGAAGGTTCCGGCTCAAGACGGTTCTATTGATTGCAATGCAACTTGTAAGTGCCAACACCATCCGGTACTTGTAGCTAGGTGATTGTTTACAGACACAACACCCTAACCGATACGCGATTCAATTAACGTAAGAGCTCAACATTAGCAGATCTCGCGAGGGCACTCGCAAACTATGGTCATGGATGTTAAAACTTACGATGTTAACCGTTTTTTACTCTAACTGTTCATGCGTTACACATATATATTATATTTTTTTAGTGAAGCAATGCTCTCGCGTTTTGGCCTGATTTTTTTGTAATCAAGATCGTTTATCGGCTATTGTGTTGTGTCGAGCAGGTACAAGCGAGAGCAATGCTTGTTGTTCGTACGTAAGTACTAATTTGTTACGTTCATCTCCTGCCCCTTCCGTCCCCTGTCCGTATGCCTCGTGATCCATCAGCCCCGTCTACAGCAGAGGGTATTCCCGAGGTGTACTACTTCGGGCCGTGCGGTAAATACAATGCGCTGGTGATGGAGCTCTTGGGGCCATCGCTCGAAGATCTCTTCGACCTATGCGGCCGTCGTTTCTCTCTAAAGACTGTGTTAATGATCGCGATGCAACTAGTGAGTATTGTTTGTAGCTTGGTGTTAGTCGTGTATGAAAGTGCAGTATGTAATGTAATGGTCGTTTTTTTTGAAGCCGAATTAACACTGCATTTAACTACGAGAAACGTTAGTTTTCATTTTTCTATTTTAATTCGATAGTTGCGTATAGTACAGGTTTTAAAGAATTTTTTCTGTATATTATTACCGTAATTAAGGAAAGGTTATTTGGAATTCAAATTAAAAGTAAAAGTTTTAACTCAAATTCACTTAAAATTAAAATAAATTGACATCGTTTCTTTACATCAAATAGATCAGGCCCCAATCTTATTTGTTTTGGAACCTCCACAAATAAGTAGTGTAAGTGTGCTGCTTGATGCTAATGGGGCTGAAAACCTAAGTACACAACGACCTTAAAAATAAAGGTTTTATTAAAAACTGTTATAGTGAAAAGATGAAATAGGGTTCAGTTTTTTTGCTGCTGTACGTCAGTAAGTAATTTGTTCGTCTTATAAAGCATAACCTTTAATCTATTTCAGCTACACCGCATCGAATACGTCCACACGAGACACCTCATTTACCGAGACGTGAAACCGGAGAATTTTTTAATAGGTAGAGCATCGACTAAAAGAGAAAAAGTCATTCACATCATTGGTAAGTAGAAGACAAATGTATGATATTTATAAATGCTTTACTATAGGACTTATAATTACCCTTTAAAAAATCAGACATATATTTTTATATAGAGCAGATTATGCAAATAATTAATAAATCAAATTCTTTACGAGATTTGCGTAATAACATTCAAATTTTGTATGTCAAAAATTCATTCGCCAATATTTATTAATATGTTTGAACGCAAGCTAAATTCCCAACATTCATATATGAAATATAGTAAGTATTGCTTTTCTTATCTATGCCTATCGTAAAAAGCCTGTTAGATAGCCGTGGAAAAGCGGTTAACCCCCCGCCTAGTAAACGATGAAATGAATTTTCTCTCGTAATATATACTGGGCAGTATAAATTAAATAACGTAACCACGGTTTCTCCTGATAATTTGAATAACGAAATATTTTTGTGAAAGTTTCATGGTAATACTATATTTGTTCGCTGTAGTTTTAGTTAACCATTTTCTGTAATTTTAATAATAGAAGAAATTATAGTGAAATTAAATTATAATAATCGTAATATTTTTTCCCTATAGATTAACCATTACATGAAATGATTTTTTATATGATGAGTAGGCAAAGGAGTTCACCTGATGGAAAGTGATCACAGTCACCCATTAACAGCCGTAACATTTGGGGAGTCGAAACTGCGTTGCCGACCATTGTAAAAGGTGTGCAGGCTCTTTTCTTGAAGGCCCCTGAGTCGTATCGGATCGGAAATACCGCTGGCGACAACTGATTCCACAGGGTGGTTGTGCGTGGTAAAAGCTGGTGCTTAAAACTCACAGTGAAAGATTGCCAATTAACCATATTGTGACGATGGTAGTGATTGCAATAGTATAATTAGCAAAAAAGTTTTAAAATACGCATTACTAAAATTACAATTTAAATGTCAATGCATGAAAATTTACCTAAAATAATAAATTGTAAGAGGTTTTGGTTTATTCATTTTAATTGTTCCGTATCTTAACTGATACTGTATTTAAATCGATTCTTATCGCCAGCAAATTTCTCATAAATTACTGATAGTCAAATTTGTTATATCTCGTCTAGTTTTGTAGAAATTATTTAAAAGTCTACTAACTATTATTTATTTTAATTTTGAATATATTTTTGGTTAAATTTCATTTCATGTTACGTATAGTAATTTTTAACAAAAATTAAACAGATGATTAAATGATGAAATAAAATTTATTTCCAATAGGTAAATATTTTTATATATTCTCTTACAGCCAAAGCAATATTGAAGCCCTTTTCACAATTTAATACTAATTCAATATAAAATTTAATTACAGATTTCGGTTTGGCCAAAGAATATATAGACTTAGAGACAAACAAACATATCCCGTATCGGGAGCACAAGTCGCTCACCGGGACCGCGAGATACATGTCAATAAATACACATTTAGGAAAAGGTAATATTTCATTTATATTTATTATTTATTTAGCACTAACTGTTCCAAGACTAATCAAATGATGATTAGTTACAAAGGTATTTTTATTTTTAAAAATGCCTGTACCGTTAGTGTTAATTTTGTTATTTAGTTTATTATTGTTTGAAGGTACTAAATTTGTAAGTAATAATATCATTTTCTTTTGGGGTATTTTCATTATATTGATATGCTTTTACATGTTTATAACACATTTTTATAGGGTTTTGTCACAGAGTGACCATGCTACCCTATTAGTGCTTATTTTTTTTATATAATTTTAGCGCTTTTAGCAAATTAAAAGCTGAAATAGATAAACATTTAATCTAGTGCTTAATAATTATTTCTTTGTCCAGTTTTTGGGGAGTACGTCTTGGATTTATATACTCTTAATAATTACATTATCAATAATATTCTTTTAACTATGTATAAAAATTTCCTATTCTGCTTTCAGAACAATCGAGACGAGATGACTTAGAAGCTCTCGGGCATATGTTTATGTATTTTTTACGTGGTTCCTTACCCTGGCAGGGTTTAAAAGCTGATACACTTAAAGAGCGATACCAAAAAATTGGCGACACCAAACGGGCAACACCTATTGAGGTTAGAAATTTGGTTTTAAGTTTTATCATAGTCTCTGCAAATAAATACAAATAAGTGTATAATAATATAAAAGTTTTTGAAGTAATGCCAGCAGAAAAAGAAATATACTTTTCATTAAAGAAATTGCGGTAGTATTTTCAGACTAACTCTTTACCAATAAATGGCGGAGTTTGAATAAAGGTAGATATTTTTTGGACCCGCATCGTTAGCAAACATCCTCATAGTGTCATTTACCTTCAATAACAGCATTGCTACATTCCAGTAGACATAGGTATATAAGTTAGAGCATTATAGGTGAGTAGATTTCTCCATTTACGTCCTTATAGTCATTTAATATCTTGTGAAATAGGGGTCAAGTGTTTGCTCATTGTCATTGACACTGTCGGTTTACGAGATGCTTAATTTTGACTAAACAGCATTCGATCAAAATTGTTGTATAACTGTGTCTGTAATGGGAGTCGATTGTTCTGTGTTATGGGGACGACGTTGCACGCGTCCGTAGGAATTACTTGAACTCTGACCCCGTAGACGTGTCCCCTGCGTAGTGTTAAACTAGCATCTAATTTCTGGTGGAGTAGGCTTTGGCCGCTAGCTTATATTACCACTCATTGGGCAAAGCCACGCCGGAAAATTAATAAGTGTTCCGGCGTGATACTTCAATGAAGCCACATGGAGGTTGGGCGTGAACAGCAGCAGTGTGCAGAAAAACCTTTTGCGATATGTTGGATGATGTTGCGTTGGTTGCCTAGTTGCGGAGGGTAGCGGGATCCGAAGCACGGTGCTCCGTAGCCGACCGCAGGTAGTAGGGGGCCTAAGTAGCGAGTCAGCCGCTCGCGAAAGGATGCCTCGCCAACTATGATAAATTGTGCTGGTTGACGACCGAATGAGAGGATCCGATGGTGATCGCGCGCGGGTGGGGGAGGGGGTCCCCGTAGTCTCCAAATCAGGCCACCATTGGCATGGTATTTTTGATTAGGTCACTTGGTTTCAATACATTGCCTCCTTCAAGTTCTTTCCTCCATCCTATTCACTCACTGCCAAATGAAACAGTTTAAAAGAAAAAGTAAGTCAAAACAGCGGATACACTTCCTCTCGATAAAAGAACCTCTCAAACATCCTAGGTTTTCACTCCAATCTTAATGCAGGCCATCGCCTTCTCGAGACTGATAGGTCTCACTCATTTTTTTTGACGGAGACGTAGTTTTGATGTCCGATCGATGCGACGTACCTAAACTACCCTGAATCCTCACTGGAATACAGCTCCCACCCTCGAGCCGAAATCTGTGTGTACGTTCGCAATGACATCTGTTACCAGCGTCTTCGTCACCTTGAGGACCCCACTTTTTCTTGTTTGGATAATGGTAGGTACAAGTACAGACAAAATCCGTTACGCCTGTATCTACCGTTCGCACAGCAGTGACCTGGAGATGACACGTTTGTGTGAACACTTCGGTGAAACCGCTGATGTGGCACAGCTTCGGTAATCGCCGCCCCCGCTCAGTCTTAGTACATTACTGAGGTGGATTTTTCCCGCCATTTTAAAAATCATTAAAAATCATTTTTCGCTTACCATATACTCCCGCAGCTTAAATCTGAAAAATAATAGAAATACATTAATTACTTATATTTTTAAATCTCTAACAAAAATTATACATACCAAATACTTACCGTAAACTCCAAAGTATTCCGCTCGCCAAAATGCTTGGTATACGTAGTCCTGTAAAAAAGGTAGCACCCAAACAGGGAAACGAAACCAATATCCTGAAAACCTCCTCGGAACTGGAGACAGCAGGACCTTCTGAAGCTCCTACAACCTCAAATACCGAGAAGATAATGAAAGACTCTCCTACAAAAAATCCCCCAAAAAGAGCCCCCCCCTCCCCATCAAAATCACAATAGCCCCAAGGCAAAGCTCCACCTCAGCAACTCAAAAAATCTAAAAACAGAAATAAAAATAGAAGTCACTGCAGCAATAGAAAAATTATACAAACTAGTTACAGAGTCAGAAGCAGAACTAAAGATGCAGAAAGACAAAAAAAAAGAAAAACCTACAGAAACTAAATGCATGATAGAGGAAGATACGGAAGAAGATTAAGGAGAAGCAAACAAAACATTTACAAAAGAAAAAACCGTAGATAGTCAGATAGGGATAAAACAAGACCAGGGAGAGGAACTAATGAGGAAACTCGAGGATCATGAAAGAATGCTAGAAGAAAACAGAAAGGAGATGGAGAGGTTGAGAGAGGAAATAAGAAATAGTGCAAGGAACGATATGAGAGAAAGCTACGCGAGCGTAGCGGCCGGACCCTCCAGGAGGATACCTCCAGAGAACACGGTCATGCACTCGATAGTAATCACCTCGAGTAACGAATTAGAGACCGGCGAACAAGTTGTAGAAAAAATACGAAAAACAATAAACGCAAAGGATGAAGGAATAAAAATAGACAGAATAAGGAAGGCGAATGACAGAAAAGTTATTATCGGCTGTAGGACACAGGAAGAGCTCACGAGAGTGAAAGAAAGAATCGGAATGGAAGGAAAAGAATTAAAGATGGAAGACGTAAAAAATCGCGATTCTCTTGTAATTCTTAAGGACGTGATGAGCTACAACACAGACGAAAAGATAGTGAACGCCCTAAGAGCACAATAAGGAAATTTTCAAAGGTATAAAAGAAGACGAAATAATAATAGATGTAAAGTATAGGTAGAAAGCACGAAACTCGCTAATGTCTCATGTAGTGGTCAAGGTGTCACCAAAGGTGTGGAACCGCCTCACTGAGGCGGGATCAGCCCACATCGACCTGCAGAGGGTTAGGGTAGAAAATCAATCCCCATTAGTGCAGTGCTCCAGGTGTCTCGGATACGGGCACACCAGGCGCATGTGCACAGACACAGATGGCATCTGTAGCCACTGCGGTGGGTCGCACCTGAGAACGGGATGCGGAGAGTGGCACTTTGCGGTTCCGCCATCATGCAAAAACTGCACGAAGGCAAAGATGGACCGCAGAGACCACAACGCATTCAGCTCGGAGTGTCCCATCAGAAGAAAGTGGGAGACAATAGCGAGATTGGCAGTATCATACTGCTAAGGGCGTCCATAAGGAACACAGCTCTCACAATAATGCACTCAACTCCCGATACCGTGCAGCCCAGGCCAACCTGCAAAGAAGCCAAATACTCACAGCCGAACTAATCGTTGAGGCAAAAAAGCGCAAAATCTCTTTTGCGCTTATACAGGAGCCATATATAGGTAACATCGGAGAAATTAAACACTACCCAGTGGTTAGAACCATCCAGTGTAGACGGAAGCCCACAACAAACACGGTAATCAAGTCAGCCATCATGGTATTTGACGATAATATCGACATTACCATGTGTCCCGTTTGACTACTGAAAATATCGCGGTCGCCAAATAGGAGCCGAACAGGAGCATGGACCTTAGGCGTGGTTTCGGTGTACATGGAAGGCGAAAAACCTCTGGAACCCTACCTCGACAAAATCCGAGAAATAATGAACGGCCTGGGAACCCACAACGTGTTACTGGGAGGAGATCTAAACGCCTGGAACACGTGATGGGATGGGATGTCGCGAAAATGACAATAGGGGAACAGACATCGCAGCCCTACTAAACGAATTGCAACTCCACATCCTAAACCGAGGCTCTGAGACAACTTTCGACACGATCCGAGGCGGAAAACTATTCAAAAGCTGCGTAGACGTGACGACGTGCTCTACTAGTCTACTAGGAAGACTAGAAAACTGGCAACTCTCTGCAGAGGTCACCAGTTCAGACCACAAGACAGTCCTTTTAGAAATCAACTTGGAGAAATCCATAGGGAAGGATATCAAAAGAACGACAAGGGTATACAATACGAAGAAAGCAAAATGGAACGAATTTCACTCGGAACTCGTCCAGATCTGGGAAAGGAAGAAGTTAAATAAAGAAGAAATAGAAAAAATCTAAGACAAGACAGAACTGAGGATAAAGATAGAACAATATGAAAAAGCCATAGAAGAAGCAAGCCAAAAATGTATACCCAAACTCGGAAAAACAAAACGAATAGGACTGTCATGGTGGAATGACGAACTTTCGAACCGCAAAAAAGATGTTGCAGGAAGAAGCGTCGAATCTCCAACGCGGCGCCTGTTCGACGGAAGTGGTTGGTCGAACAGTACCTAGAGGCTAAAGAACTATACAAGGAGACAGTAAAGAAGGCTCAGACCTCCAGCTGAAAAGCTTTTTGCAACAAGCAAGAAAGGAAAACAATGTGGGAAGGCATATACCGGGTCATAGGCAGAACCAACACCAGAAGAGAGGACGTGCCTCTCGTCTGCCATGGCAAAACTTTAGAGGGACAGAAATCTGCGAAATTACTGGCGACAACATTCTTCCCTGATGACAGAGTGGAGGAGGACGATGTTGGGCATAGTGAGATGAGAGCGCTGGCACACAGAATTAACACCGAGAACTGTTATGACAGACGCGATCCACTCTTCACCAAGGAAGAACTGCTGGAAGTAGCCGAAAGCTTCAGCCCGAAGAAGGCCCCTGGAAAAGACGGTCTCACTGCCGACATATGCCTAGCGGCGATCTCCAGTAATCCAGAGTTATTCCTGACCCTCCTCAACAAATGTCTCGACATATCCTTCTTCCCAGAGACCTGGAAAGAAGCCACCATCATTGTTCTCCCGAAGCAGGAGAAAGAGGACTACTCGCATCCCAAATCTTATAGACCCATTGGCCTGCTGCCCGTCTTGGGTAAAATATTCGAAAAAGTACAAGAACAGGCCAACACAGCTCTAGACCGCGCCTGGAGGTGGGGAGTCAAAAACAAGCTAAAATTCGCGCCAAGAAAAACCCAAGCGATGGTAGTTACTAACAAACTAAAATATGACTCCCGACATCTAAGCATCGGAGGAGACGACGTTGGCCTTACAAATGAAATCAAGATTCTAGGTCTCACAGTCGACCGCGGCCTCACTGCTTCCTTTAGACCTGCGGGTGAAGGAAGCAGCACTGATCTATGCAATTAAGAAGGGACGCTCCAACAAAATCGTAGAAGATAGAGAAGCAGAAAGAAGAATAAACTATGTAGAGATCCCTCATCCGGCGTTGCAGACAGAACTACAGTTCCTCTGCCTGAAAAACGGCGCAGAAATAAACCAACACGAAGCAGACGTTAATATCTTCACAGATGGAAGCAAGATAGAAGGCAAAGTAGGGGCGGCACTATCAATATGGGATAGTACCAAAGAAAATAAAACAAAGAAACTGAAACTAGAACATTTCTGCACAGTTTACCAGGCGGAACTGCTCACAGTCAAGGAAACAACTGATTTTATTTGTAGAGATAGAAACATTAACTATAATATATTTAGTGATTCCAGATCCGCCCTTGAAACTGGCACAGTGCGCTCCCTTCCACCACCTTGCAGCGATAACCAGAAAAAATATAGAACAAGCAACACAAGAGGGAAAGAAAATAAAACTATTCTGGATTAAAGCTCACTCAGGGGTGGAAGGAAACGAAAGGGCGGATACACTAGCGAAAGACGCTGCGATCCAAAGCAAAAAGAAGAGCGATTACGACAAATGCCCGATTTCATATATCAAGAAAAGCATACGCTTGGAGTCTCTGGATGTATGGAATCTACGCTACAAGGAGATGGAAACATCTTCTGTAACGAAGCTGTTCTTCCCGAACATAATAGACACTTACCCGATAATTAGAAAACTGAAAATTGATCCAACCCTTTTTTTTGTTTGCGCGGGGAAAATGCATTGCTTCCCCGTGGGAGGGGGAGGCGTGTGTGGGGCTACCGGCGCCCTGAGAAGGGCACTTTTCCTGGAAATAGAATTATTTCTAGTGGCTACCTACTAAAAACCCCGCGGCGGTAAACCGCTAGTCCTCTTCGCTCCCTCCTCCGCCGTCCCAATCCCAGTCCTCGTCGCCCGACAAATCGGACGACGAAGACGAAGTGAGGGTGACGTCAGATGAGCCGGGCAGAGTCATGGGAAGCCTTGCGGATACGACCATGACCCAGCCACAGGATGCCCGCGTGAGCGGGCCCGCCTGTGTCCTCCCCCAGATGGTCGGGGGAGGTGCAGCCGTGGACGCAGGAACT
>DWQX01003390.1:0-18002 GCA_018245475.1 Pharmacophagus antenor
CCACGTTTCGATTTTAGAAATATTTACTACGAGTTAAATCGATTATACGTGTATAATTAGAATAACCGTTTACTGTGAACATTCGTATGGTTATTTCCTATCAGAGGCGTTAACTTCAGACAGATGAAGATGTATAAAATGGAATGGATTTTATCATCACAAACTATAACAAAATCTTAACGGATAATCCTGTAAGGATTAAAAACTCATAGTAATACGTTACCCACGGTTAGACATTAATCAGAGACATAAACATTTATTTTTGCTTCTCGCCTTAAAGTTAACCCATTGATTGTCACGCACATTTAGCGCGCGCTGCCTTGGACGCATTTGTTTTATTTTATTAATACAAAGATGTTATGATCTGAGTTATAATTTTAATAATTAAAAATTGTTAACTAATATATTCTCTACGCTATATAAATTTTTCATCCATACTTCCTAATAATTCAATACTCAAACGAACTTTTGTAGTTAATGTCAACTTATAGCATCCGCTACGAGATATCTCGTAGTTGGCAGTCGACGGATTAAAAACTTTGTTTTAATTGCTTCTAATTAAATACATATGAATGATTAATATTCTGAGCATGCTTAACCGTCTGCGGCCATTGTACATAAACTTTAAAAATATACTGCATTGCTTCATTTATAACCCTTAATCTCCCACGTTAATTAAAAACATTGTTACTCGCTCACTTATTGCCCTGCATATTATTTCACAATACAATTTTGCTTATAGAGTAGAGAAATAATTATATGATTTACGAAATAAAATGTATTAGTTAAGTTCAACGCGGAATAGGCGGTCTTACCTTATATAAAAAGAATACATCATATACATACATGTACACAGTACACGATACGTTACAAGAGGACAAAAAAAAAGTAGCAGGTACAGAGGCATTACTCGGAAAGATAATGATTAAATACAAGATTTTTAAACGCTTGTACGGATCGAGTCTGTCGCACAATTACAGGTGAGGAATTTAACAAACTGACAGGTTGCATGGAAAAAGACTTGTCCGAAAATGTTGTATTATGAACAGGCGTTTTCAGTTAAAAGTTTTCCGTTGATAAGAGTAATTATGAATGGGAAAGGTATAAAAATTAAAATAGTTTTTTTTTTTTACTCTAGTGTTCATTTATATTCGTAATCATTTTATATAATTTTCTCTTTGTTATTATAAAATTCTTATATTTATAACCTGCACTTACATTTCTTTCTGTACTTAAAAATGAATGAAGTAATTATATAATAACAAGGACAAAAGTTTATATATATATATATATGTTTTTTGTTAATAATATCCAGTTCATTCAAGAGTCTGCGATTTGACAACATGTTACCGATCAACATAATCATAAAATAAAATAACTTTAAACATTTTAAGAGGCGTTGTGTAAAAGGCGTATTATTGTCGTTGAGAGTGGCTGTTTTTACACTATCTATTTATGTATTTTAAATTTACATTGTAAGTACAATAAAAAAAACTATACTACGGAGTTTTTGTCAGTTCTTCTCAGTGGAAAATGCGTATGTGATATAATGTAGATATGTTTATGATCATTGTAAGTGATTCTACAAAGATCTAAATTTAATAAAGATATTATTAATTTTAATTGCAAATTTGAATTTACTTCGTTAATGCAATTACATTCGCTTGATGTATAAAACGTTAGCTTTCGATTGTACATTACAATCACTCCCACCCAGCGGCAGATACGAAACCGTACCGCTGGCGCCTGTCCAGCGCCCCCCGCGCGTTACTCTCAACATCCCGAACTCTATTTTCGTATTACTGCATGTTGATATGCCCGCTGTGTTTACGCTACAATGTCAATATATCCCGAACGTTGTTTTTTTTTTCTTAATGCAAAACAAGCAATTAGGTAATGGCGATGAAATTAGAACTATACGTGACCTCATCACCGATGCGACCATACGTTGTGTTTGCCAAGTGTACATGCACTGTGAATGCGATAGATATTTTTTGTATTTATTTACAAATAATTTAATAGCAGTCGGGGAGGTAAGGAAAGCGCGCGACGCTGCGCTGCAGGCCCGCGCGCGTCCGCACGGTCAGATAGACAATCGGAGTGTGACAGCTGTGGGGCGCTATCGCGTTCGCGTTCACCGGAGGCTGGCGGTGCCGGCAGTGCGGCAGGCGCGCGCGCACAGGAAGCATGTGCGATGCGATCGTGCCGCCATGTACATAGAACCGGCCGCGTTCCGCGCCCCGAGCGACGAGTCCCTCGCGCGCGACAGCACGCCGATCTGGACGCAGTGCTTACCCACGCCGTTGTTCGCAGGCAAGAAGGCGCCGCTAAAGACTTTCGAGGAGGTGCAGCCCCTCCTGCAGCAGGGCCGCAAGCGCGAGCTCAAGCTCGTCATCCGCGAGAACTCTTGGCCCATCAACAGCCCCGTGCGGGCCTCCCTGTGGCCGGCGCTCTGCCGCCAGCACCAACATGGCAAGTCGATGCTGGACGGCTTCTACTGGGACATGGTTACGCAGGTCAGTGCATCTTTGCTTGTACTATTAGTTTTTCTTTTATGTGATCACGTTTAGCGTCTTATCCTCGCGAAAACATCTACCGAACGCCGACAAGGACGCGCGTATTTACTTTATTCGTCGCCGCCCAAAGCCCAAGCGCTACTAAGATATCACGACCCCCGATAAGATGTCTTTTCACTCAAGGTCGTGTAACATAGAATGAAATTTGTATTCAAGTGACCTAGAAATAGAGCCTAGTACGAGTCTTTAAGTCCGCGAAGCCGCTGTACGCCATTGTCGCCCTTAATACAATCAATCCGCTACAAGTTCAGTCGGAATTCACTCGGCGAATCCTCCGAACGTGGTCATCCATTGTAAAACTTTGTGTGTACGTGACCGTTGCTTTAAGAAGAAATTACGGCGCGCGCCGGCTTGTGGCGTCACGCGGCCGCCGAAAATGTTTCCTAGCCGCTTTTGTTTGCGGCCGATCTATTGATTGGACAGATCGTGAGGCTGACTCGGCGCAAACAACACGCCGATAAGATATTGGGTCGTTGTTCTTTTTTTATTGCGCAATGACTCAGGATATAATTATTACTTATGAATGAATTCAACCCCCTAATATCTTATAGTGTAATATAATTATTTAGTTTATTATATCGGAATCTAGAGGACTTAGACACGTGGATTATATATTTTATTTAGTTTTAGATGCCTAATTTTGTTTCGATTAATGTCTACTTCTTAGTTTTTAATTTTCATTGCGTGTGACAAACTGACTTTTCGTCACGAAACTTTAGAATGGAACGCTTTAATATATTTTTTTAATTATTTATCGTCGATTCGTCAATATTTTTTACCTTGAGTGACAGAGGCCGTAGATGCTCGCCGAGAGCATTTACAATCACACGTATGACAAATTGATCGCTCGTATCGGAGACTAATAAATAAATGAATAAATAAATAAATATCCGGGACATATTTCACACACTGTACTCCGGTCCCAAGATAGGTAGCCAAGCACTAGTAGTATGGGTTATCGGAGATCGATTTACATACATAGATAGATATTTTAACAGACATTGAATAAACACAATGTTCATCACATCAAAGTTTGTCCTATGTGAGAAACGATCGTGCGTCCCCTGTTGTAAAAGGTAGCGTTACTATCATTACACTAATGGGATGGTAAAAATGTGAAAAAATGCAATGGAGGGGGAGGATTTTTTGATGACAAATCGGTGGAAAGTATTAATACCGTTTAATATTGATATTTCTTAAACATTTCTAACACTAGATTTACCGGAGCCGTCATTTTGACCGACCAACCCCAGATAAAACATTTCGTATACTAATATGCGTTTATTTATTTTTTAATTTTTTATACTGCCTCTGACAGCATTGTTCTATACATTTTATTGCAAAACAGGAAATATAACAATACAATAATGCACAAAATTACTACAGATTCGAAGAGAAAACTATAAAAATGTGTCGGTAAATCTAGGGTAACTTATGTTCTATTTGTGTAACGAATATTTCAATTTTTGTAAATAACACGATAAGTTTTGTGTACGTATATCGTTTTTAGTTACATTCCGTTCCCCTTCATTAAGGCGGTCACAAACTTTTGGCCGGCGATGGTGTAGTTAATCATTTTGTTTACGACAAACAATATACATAGGTACACGATGTTCGATAAGCGACGAGAAACACGTGAACGGTATGTGCTCAGCGCGCTCAGACCGCTCAGTACGCTCAGTACGCTCGGCCGCTCAGTCCTCTCAGTTTCTGGTTACGCAACACGCCGGCTGCTCCTTGCGCGCGACATCAACGGGCGCGCGTCCCGGTGTACCTCGCGGGCAACGCAAACGCGATGCTCAGCGGATACGTTATAAAGCTGCCCGCATACTTATTTCTGTCGAAGGCGTATAGGAAACTGATAAGGTGTCCCATGCACGTATTTTTGTGCGAAGAAAGCAGATTAAAAGGAAATTTATAAGGCAGCTGGTAAAAGTTTATTTTGGTGTGAAAAGTGGCCATACGATTATTAATATGGCAGCATGAAACGTTTTTTTTTTGTTTGAGAGGCTTCGTAAGATATTAATAAGGCGGTCCGCAAACGCATTTTTGTGTGACGAAGGGATATCAGAACTTTAATAAGATGCTTAATTGAGTGATAGTCATTTAGGACATTATTAAAATTAACTTCCCGAAGATATTTTTATTTCTATCTTTTTGATTTTCGAGAAGACGGTGATTCATACTACGAAGTTCGTTGGATGTCTGATTGTATGCATGGGAAAATGTGAGACAGGATACTAACATTTGATCGGATTTCAATTCCCATGCCGTATCCTCTATGAAACAAGAGTAGTAAACTGTTATTATTATTTATATTATTATCCATAAAGTGTGGGAGAGAGGTCTTTTATCTTATATCACACTATTTCAGTTGTGGGATATATTGAAATTTTTATTGGGACTAATTTGTGATTGTTTGGCAGTCACCGTATTATGTCTGTCATACTTGTCAAAGATAAAATAAATATAAAATCATTCTTAGACCAATGTTTTAGGTAAACTGTTTTTCGCCTAAAAATATTTCTCAATGATGTCACCTTTTCATTTAACTCCAATGTATTCTAATGCATTCCATCATGTTTGTCTAACTAGGTCATCGCGGACTGTTCACGCGCTAAAACTTATATCGTTTTATTTATTTATAATATAAAAGCAAAACAATTTATAGACAATGGAGTTCAATTAGTCCTTTTGAACTTACATTAACTCCCCGATCGTATGGTCAGCAAAACTTATCTATGATATATAACATATAAATCGAAATAATAAAGCTTCACAACGTTTAACAGATTTGTTTCTTTCACAAAAAGGCACTGGACGATTGATTTCATTCAACAACAAAAATAACATGGCAGCAATAATATCCTACGGTTCATGACAATGTTTAATGTATGACGTCATAAAATGGCCAGTGATAGATTAGTCTTGGTCTTGAACTGCGAAATACCACCTTCTAGTTTAATACAATGCTTCTAGTTAGTTCAGTAATATTTATCAGCCGCTATGTCTTTTTTTGTCGGTTATGGGCTAACACTTGACTCCGGTTTCGTCTGATGTTAAGTGACATTGAGGCCGTAGCTCTTACATGTATGATTGACGGACCACAGCAGTGCTGTTACGACGGTAGTTTGACATTGAGGGCGGTAGCTAGCCAAGCTGGTTTTGAAAAACTGTCATCATGTCAACTACGATTCCTGCGGCTCGGGAAACGCATCCGCGACCGCGTAACAAGGCGATCGGGCAAACCACTGCGCATCGGAGCAACCCCTTAGGATCAGAATATAGTCTAAGTTCGTATTGAGACAGAAGTATTCACTGCGATGGGGCTGCAATTTTTTTGAGTTGCGGTAAGCTTTCTGCGGCTGCCGGTGATGCGAAGTGAACACACCGTTGTGTCGGACTCCCGCCGACGACTATCCAACGACGTCCCCTCTCGCTACGTCTTGTTGATCACCAGTACGCTGAAGCAATCTCACCCCGGCGGCATGGTATATTAAAAATATTCATTATTTACTTTATTACTTCCTAAACCTTGTTAAACTTTACGATTACAATGAGATCTAATTAAAACTTTCTCCTAAGATAACTTTCAGGAATTGCGACAAAGGAAATTTTTCAAATTAATCGGTAAAGTAGCCTTCAAAAATTTTTCGTATTTTCGCCCTCATTTCGTCTGGTTTCTTTGCATTCACGTCTTCTAGTATCTTTGCACTCATTTCTCCTATTGTCTTTGCATTCATTTCTTCTAGTTTCTTTGCTCTCATTTCTTCAGGTCTCTTTGCTCTCATTTCTTCAGACCTCTTTACTCTCATTCCTTCTAATTTCTTTGCTTTCGTATTTTCTAATCTTTCTTAAAGCGGTTCTGTGCGGTTAAGCGAAGAGAAATGTAACGTTTTTATTATAACAAAGTGCGCGACAGGAAAACAACAACTTTATATAAAATTGTATACAACTCGCGCATTGTTTCCTCGTGTATTTGATACCTACGATTCAAATGTTATTAAGTTACAATGATAAGGGTCTTCGCATTTCGTGAGAACAATTCAAATTCTCATTGTGACGTTGTGTTGTAAGAAAATAGAGAGAATTTTTATGTAAGTTATTGCCTCTATATATTTTTGTGTTTCTTTATTCATTTGAATGATTAACCGTTATATTATTTATCACGGGAATACTTTTTATTTATTCCGGTTCAATCTACTCAGAATGAGTGAAATTGAAAAAAAAAATAACAATGTTTAAAAGCTGAAGGTGATCTCTTGATAACAATGACATTGGGACACCTGTCAGATCATTTGTTCAGTGACCATGCATTCCGTAAAGCACACCAAAACTTCGTATAATAAATAGTTTAAACAAACTTGCAAAAATTCCATAAAATATTTATTATGCCCCTATAAATATTACAAATTATTTGCAGCCAGTGGCATGCCAGTATGGCAAGCCCAAGCGTGTATATACGCGTGTACACAGTGATATTAAACACATGACGTGAATTTTCCATTTGTTTTTAACCTTATGCTTGTTTTTAAACTATACCTTTTATTATTTATCAATTTTACTCCGCTATATTAATTGGGGTATGTCGGGGCTTCGGGATTGTAAGCCTGTATCGCTAGTGGTTACGACCAGTTTTATTACACAGCTTGCTAAAAAAAAACAATTGTTCTCACCAAGCACAATAAGACGCTTAAAATTAATTCTACTCAAAGCATTATTTGCGTAATTTTGGTGCGGCATCTCGTGCAGGGACAGGACAGCTCACTTGTATCCGAGCGGCGCCCACCAGACAGGTGAAATCAGATGTTTCCATTTGTTTTTTCTCGTAAACTCGTACTCGTAAAGTTTTACCGCGATTACGGTAGGTAGATCCGCTGGCTGCTATATTTGTATTATATTGCCGTAACATCAAAAAATTACGGTCAAGTCGCAACCTCAAATTGGGAGCGGTAAAAATAAAATAAAAAATCTATTTTGTTGCGCAGTAATTATTAGAATAATACATATTTTATATGATTTAAAATTAACATAAAAATATACAGGAGATTCACATTAAAATGCAAATCAACAATAACAAAAATAAATAGTCATAATTTTAATGAAATGGGATGTACTTGATGAAATGACAGCAAATTATCATCAATATTTAGCAGTGAAGCTCAGATCCCCTGTTTTTTTTTACGCCGACGATCCGGTAGACCCTCGTCTGGTCTTCCGTGGACCACATTGACAACCTCTGGGATAAATGATAATATTTCCAATTCTCCAGATTATACGATCAAATTTGTGTGCTACTGCCCCTGAGATAAATTGATTTGCTTCTGTGACGCAGTGGCTTACGGCTTGCTTTGTAAGGCGAAGGTCCCCGGTTCGATTCCCGTGTAACAAAGATACACTAGATTATGGATGGAAATTGGGTTTTTTCGTACATATGAGAGCCGTATGTTCTCTAGGCGACCGGAATTTACTATCTACCGCCTCATTGTCTCTTATCGTCATGCGAAATAGAGATTAAGTCATGGACTATTCGCGACTAAAAAAAAATACTACCTTTCCGTTAACCACTACGAAAAGCGAAATGAAATCTTTGACCTTATGTTCGCAGATATCTAATTTAATACGATTGTACTATGTCGATTCATATAGAATTGTCGATATTGTTTACATAGATAAAGTAAAATTAAAATTTTCATTCTACGTTATAAATGTGGTACAGATATATCTATTTCGCCGTATGCCCAAGTGAGTTGTCTGCTGGCTAAATCTGAGAAACTTTACTGGGAATTATGAAATTATGATATATATCATTAATTGCAGGTCGCCGTTCGCTTCATGACGCATACTGATGTAATTGCGCCATGTTTCTACATACCTATAATTTATAATTGCGATTTAATATCATCATTATTATATGCACTCTTCAAATTGAGATTTGGTGGAATGACGGAAAGAACTGCTATGGTCCTCGCAATTCATTTTAATTGGTACCGTTTAACGCGTGCACGCCGGAGCCGATTTTCGTGTCACCCCGTATGGCGGCGAGCGTATTAAACGAAAAGGTTACGCGAAACATTTTGTATCGACAAAAGTAATGTTAAGCGAATTCGTATTGACGATATGGTGCAATTTTAATAGAGCGTTACCCTCCGCCTGCTATGTTAAGATATGTACCGTTGAATGAATATGAGGCAGCGAGCGTATCGTCGGTGTACTTATCGCCTGATGAGAGATTAGCGTGACCCACCGGTGGGTCACACCGCCCCCACGGAATAGACAAGTGTGACTCACCGGTGGGTCAAGCGGGCGTGAACGCGTTAATTCGTGCATTCGCCGTTAACCCTCAAATGCATGATATTTCTTAAAGTATAATACACTAAACTTCGTCACCACATTTATATATATATACGCACACACATATATATATATACATTGCCTCAATAAGTAATACTAAAATAATTTCGGCTGTCCACGGTCATCGCAAAAACAAATACAAAAACAGGTTTTTCGACGAAGAGAATTGAAACTGATTTGTAGTCAAATTGTAACATTATGCATTTAATTGTGAAACATTGAACGCTTCAAAAATCGTTCTTTATCAAAGTAAGAGGAATAAGTATATTATAGCCTCGATATTTATAAGATACGATACATATTATTCCTCGACGGAGTGTGTTGCGTCGCCCTAGTCGCGAGGTGGACTTGTGATTTGCCTATAAGCAAAGCTGTTGACAGAGCTAGCGTAAGTTTTAAATCGTTAAGAGAGAGGACATCACTTGATGCTAATTGGTAACGCGAGCCACTAACCATATTGCTCTAATAGAAATGCCTTCAGTTCACAACGCCATATTACGTTCGTTATCTTTGGGTCTAAGAAGACATTGAACCCAATTGTCTTTATTATTACAATAAATATAATATTAATATAATATTCATACAATAAATCTTGTTTTACATGTAATTTTACTATCTACTTTGAACCGGAATTTAGTAATCGTATTAACACATAGCAATTGTAATTTAAACATTTCTGCCTTCAATAACCTTCCGTCAGTAAGCTACTGTTGCGAGTGATAGATCTTATATTTGTGTTTTATCTTCACCTCTTATAATTGCAACCGCTTTATATTTTATCACGCTCTAACTTAAAGGGAATAGCAAAAGTTATCAAATGCACCTTTCGTATCTCATTTAACCACCGCAAACAATGAGGTATGAGTAAATAAATAAAATAGAAGCGACTGGGATTTGTATTCGCTTAATGCGGCAAGCGTTCGAAAACAATGGACAATTTTCATCGTTTTCAAAGTAACGACTTTCCTTTGTTGAATAATTCACACTATGCCATTCGTTACGTTCCTTTAATTGGAAGGGAATTGAATTATGACACTCATTAAGAGACTGCAGTTTATCTCTATAAGATTAACGTCATAAAGAAAATCCTAATTAGAATTTGTTATTTACTTTCCAAGAAATTTGTAGGACCTTAATAATATTGTTAAAGATCAATAACAAGTAAGAAATTATGAAGAATTAAAAAAAATATATATATTATTACCACAACTTTTTTAGCCGATTGTGTGTATAAGCCATATCTCGTCGCTTCTAATATTATGTAAAAAAGCATGTATGAACAGTAAACAAATATCATTTCGATAAATGACTCTAATGAAGTATATGAAAATTATTAATAGCAATTCCAGTACACAAAGTAATAAACCTTCAATGTTCACACATTCTCCCGTATAGAGACATTGCGTGATCTAGATACATTACCTGCAGCTAATGTAATTAATCATTAATATAATACAGCTGGCCTTTAAGGCCGCGCTGTGTAATGCGAAACCTGAGAAACCACACCTTTTACTACTGATAGGTAACCCGGGCTGGTAGCCGTCTAGACGTATACGAAGTCTAGTCCTCTTTTGTTGTTCGACGAACAAATTGTTTAAACATTTTACTATATATCTGTTTCATTAGGCTCTTAAAAAGATTACTCGCTTGATAATTTCGTTTCACCAAAAACTTTAACGGGAGATTGATGAAAATAAAAAAAAAACACATTGTACACCCAGAAAGAAATTATGAACAGATACAAAAATAATTTGGAATATTTTTCAAAAAAATTTTAGGATAACATCGACGTATTCCATTTTAATATAATAAAGGCACCATCAATATCTGATCACTCCTTAAAAAATCGCCTTGTCTTACATTAAAAAGAATAAAAAACATGATGAGGAAAGACCGTGTTGTAATTAAAGGAGTAGAAATCAATGTGGAGACGAATTTTAGCAGCACCTTGTTATAATGGGTTTAGCGTATAAATTATAATAAGTCAAATCTTCTCAATACGAGTACGTTAATGATTTGTGTCTGTTATGATTTTAATTAGATTGAATTTATATTCAATCTAATTAAAATCATCATAACTTTGGTAGTATAGTATAGACACTGTAACTCTCTAGTTACAGTGTCCATATTTTACTGTTTATGGATTGGATATTGGTTTTAGATGAGTGCTTTACACGTGAAGCTTCCTATATTTTATTTTTACCAAATATCATTGTGTATTTTTAACTTTAAAATGGTGTTTGATTGGTATCATTCGAAATAAAAAATTAAAGGTAGGAGTCATGGCTATTAACCTTTATAGTAAAAAGTAAAGAATATTACTTAATCCCATCCGATGTTGAGTGGTGATTGGAACAGCTGAACGAATTACCGGATCCGTGATCCCTGTGACCGATGAAGCTCTAAGAGCCGTCAAAAACACTGCGAGTAACATCGTTCGAATCCAGACACGTAAAGCTGTAGCCTACAGGATTCAATGTTCTCTAGAAACTCTTTCGTTAACGAAAGATTTATTAATATGGAACGAATGAAAAAATAAAATAAGACATATTAATATGGAACACATGCGGCCTTACGATTCCAAAGGTGCTGTCGGCATTAGGAAGGTAGGTATAAAGCGCATTGTCCTAATGCGAGTTACACGATAAGATCTTTAAGAAATATATAGAATGTAAACAAAAATTTGATTGTTCTTCTCGAGACCTCGTTCCGCGAGTCGACTACGATCGCATAACGTAGAGTACATACTTTCGTACTATAGATTTGGAAGATGATGCACCTATTCTATTTGGCAAGTGGCCGGATTCTGTTGATTTATCGGCTCATAGAAAATCTCGAAACCGCATTGAATTGTTCGCAGCGTTCAGTCCTGAGTGGTTCGCCTGACACTGACGATATCTCACGTTGCCAATAGCTAGTTTTGTGCGTGTGTGTGCAACCCGTGCGCATTATGCACTTTATTATTTCGGCCGGGCGCGATTGGCACGGCGTCAACTCGCGCTGGGATCACCTTCGTCCGTGCGCGCCTGATCACTACGCGCGGATAAATATTTACGTATCGCGTAAAGATTCATTTACATGTGTATGTGTGCATAACATGTTGATACACACAAATGCGCCGGTTTTTGTTTAGTTATTTGTATGTGGTTAATAAATTATAACGCATGAACGTGTCCGTTGGCAATTAGGGTGTATTACAATTTGCTGCATTTTTTTTATTGCAGTTCAGTATTAGTAGTACTTATAATATCATTATTTTGTTTCTAGTTACGACTAGCCTTTGTTAAAAATAATCACATATAATATATCTGGCTATTATATAATGAACAAAATTAACATTACGATCTAAAACTAAATTTGTAACAGAATATTTAAATAAAGATTTCCCAAAGTAACGTCGACTTTATTTATACAATTCCGTTTGAATCCAACGTTAGTATATTATTAAATTTTATTAATGAATTCCCACGCATTTATAAATTCTCTGCCCGGGGAGATATCACGGCATTAACTGGAAAACATTGTAAATATTTATTTGCCCCGCACTCCGGTGGACACTGAACGGTGAGTCAAAGTATGTTGTACCGTGGGCACGTGGCGGCCGCTGGGGCGAACGCTCGCACCTCGCCAATATTCCGGTTTTCTCAGAAGCGCTGAAGGCATGCGACTCTCGAAATAACCACTTCCGCGCAATGCGGCTGATGTCACGCGCGCTTCCTGTTAGATTCGTACCACCATCGGAATCCGACTTCCGAAATGTATGTTCTTATTGTCAAACGTTGACCGCACGAAACCTTGTCACCGAGTAACCTGGAAGTTACTGATCTTCATTTTACATTCAAACCGCTGTTGCCCGGTGTTCGTCAAGCGTTTCACAGAAGTTCTACTGTGAAGTATTATCATAAGTAAATCATGCATTAATAACGAGATATTTCTCTTATCTTCTCTATGGTCATTTATAAAACCTTTGTTGTGCGAGTTTGTTTCTATTAATATCTGGAGTGTTATATTATGGACAATCTTTAATAACTAAATATTACTTAGATACAATATTTCGCTTCCACGAATGAATCCGAAAATAAACCGAGTACAGGCAAGAATAATGATTAGGCCTAGAAATTCGTGGAGCGTACGCGGCGTCTAAATAGACGTTATTTATATATCCAATGAAAAGTAAATACGCTTCCGAATACCGCTTCGGTGGGTTACGTCAATGTGATTCATCCCGCAAACTGTGAGAAAGTTGAGATTTTTTTTGTACGGACAAGATCAATTAAAATCAAAAAGTCTTCATTAAAAATTTTAGCAATTAGGAAGCAATATCGAGTAATATGGTCGGTGTGATAGGCTTTAGTCCATCATCCGTTATGGTACTTGTGACCGTTTAGTCTATTGTGAAGAAATATGAAATTCGATAGGGTCTTTGGGTGATGTCTAATTGTGCGGTTTACACTTTAGCAAGTGATGGCCACTTTAAATTCCCATTTCTGAGTAGACACTCGACTTCTTAGAACATTTAGCCAATGTTGGCAGGCGGAAAAGACGGTGACGAAATGGCAAATTTGAAAGATGTTATGCGGTCGGACGTCGTATGGCGGCGCGCGCCTCCCTTGGTGATGTCGAGACCAAGATCGGCTGTACTCGTATCTGGTGCACCGCCAACGGCGCCGCCGCCTTGACCTCGCGCGCAACGCTGCCATCACACGCACATTCGGTGACACGACAATGTTATCGTGTTTGCGTTTGTGGTGCGCATCGGGACTGGTCGCCACGGTCGGGCCGGAGTAATGCTGTTAATGCAAAGCCTGTCTATTTATCCCTGAAGTTGTTGCTCGGTGCAATGTCGATAATACGTATACAAATCAGCTCATAACGCGCGCTTTAATTATTTTCGGTGTTTAATGAAGAATTAGCAGCTGTGACATTATTAATATTATTCAGGTATTTCTTGTTAATCTGAGCTTTGATAGCTATGTTGCAAACTTTGATAAAATTTTAGTTCTCTTGCAAATTCGTACTGCAATTTCGATCATAGTAATTTGAATCGATGCATATTAAAACCATGAACATCCAAGGAACTCATTCGCGAATGACGATTTTAAAACGTTCGGTCTGCGATGTCTACGGTTTGAGATTTTTTAAACAACAAAGCGACGACTACCGTTGGAAATCCGAGGAGTTCCCAAGACTCCTTGTTACACACCGACGCTGACCAAAGAGGTGTTTTAGATGATGCAAATTCCACATAAATCTGAGTATCTTTGTATTATATTTCCCTTTCCCTACACAAAAAAAAGGGGTAACCTATCTAGAAGTAAATCATCTGACTGTAGAGTCCTCCACGGATTTGACATTATTACCCATAAAACAAATATCTGTATAAAATGGAACAATTAGTTAATTAAATCTGTAACGTTCGCTGTCGATGAAACTAATAAAGCTGTGTCTGCAATATACTGAACATTGAATAATGTATGAGCGATGTCACCAAGTCGGTACATACAGCAACTCCCGTAATCCCATTAGCGCAATCCGATTACGTCCGCCGTCCTGCGCCGAGCGCTGGCCCGCTCTAATTGAACCCGGGGGGCTTTGCTAAATCTCCACTTGACGAGTTCAGTTTCAACGCAGACGGTCTTAATTGGTTTTTGCCCCCGAGTCTTTTTTTTTATTTATTTATTATATTTTGATTTTGCTCGTTGTCATATTATAGAAGTGTAATGAGAGTTATCGTTGTGGACATTAATTTTATTCTTACCGAAAATTAATACTGTTATTTTCTAGCACGAATAGTAAATTTTATTATTCATACAGGTGCAAATTTATCTAAGCTTTCTACGATCTGAATAAAATATGACATACGCGTGTAGTTTTGAAATAAAAATAATTGTTTTTCTTAAAAGTCTAACGGACCGTAAATAGAAAATAAGAAACGTGGAGCTTAAACGGAATGAAGAGATAAAAAATATGTTATTTTTTTCATATTTTCTCTCACTTGAGTGTTTAAATAAAAACAGATTTTTCACCTGTTCGTCGTTCATCTAGTTCATAAAGTTAGGTTAAGGTTAGGGTTCGAGGAACCGTCAAGATCCAACCACTCTGCAGTGAAATATGCGTGGGTCATAAAATAAAATATAAAGTTAAGCTTTGAATTGCGAACTTCCGTCTTGTATTCGGTTGAAGACCAATTATTTACTTACTGAATGCGACAGAAAGCAAGCAACCCGTTGGTATTTACGTGATTGTTACTGCGCCCAATTACTTGTGCATTTCGCGCGTTCGGACGATATTAACAAGGTGAAAAAAATCTCTTAATTAAATGTTACTTTTGGAAGCTTACGACTTAATTTCGGGTTTAAAGGGAATACTTGCTCGTTACGTGTTTTGTTCAATTAAATAACCTATAAAATCCCGATTCGTGTACCAACAAAATACAGATGTACATAAATGAAGGTGAAAGATCTGCAAATTTACAAGATTTTTTTTTGTTTAATTGCGAGGTGTAGTTTTTGTTTGAAGATTTTAAGGTATCCTTGGGCCTTGAGGTAACCGATTAGGAACTTCATTAAATCATTTCATTAGTTTGTTTTGAGATCGTTAAATACCTTTCTTTAGTTTCTGTTTACTAACTTAATTGAAAAATAAATATCATAGAAAGTCGAAAAAAAAATTACAAAAAAGCAATGTAGAACCAGATTATGTTTGTGTGCGTGTGTGTGTTGTACATACACATGCGTGTGAATAATAAAAAACCATCGTCCGAGTTACGCACGTTCAACTGTATTATATTACAATGTCATTGCTCACCTACCTCATGAGCATCAATTCAGACAACGGAGTGAGGCTATAATTACGCACCTCCTCTCCCTCCCTCCGCCTCCACCCCCTCATCTCTCCGCGCGATCCATGTGAATGTGACGCGTTGTATCTCCCCCTGCAAGTACACTTGACCTAGAGCAATCTATTGCCACATCCAGCGTTCGTTGCACGAACGTAGCGTGAGAACTTGTATCGATCTTCCACATTTTTTTTATTTCTATGTTACGTATCTATTTAGTGCGGTCGATATAACTGTTTACTTTTGTATATACGCTTGTATTAATATGCTATTTTTCATTATTTCGAAGCAGAACTAATAGTCGCATCCTTAGCCTGTACTACGGTCATTACAATCGTGCCGTTTTGAGATTGATAATACATATTTACACCTTATTTTAGGGTACGTATAATTTAAACAACCCTGAAGTAAAAGTAAAATTTTAAGTTGAATCAATCAGTTTAATTTTTTGATGCTTCAATTTGAAAATTGCTTATATTTCTCTTTTATTATTTTCCATATTGTGTGGCTTAATGTCTAGAATCATGATTGAGGTCATATATCGCAATTATATAGCTATTAGATTATACTATTATACCATTTGATTACCTATTACTAGAAAATAGTAGAAACTTTTTGTGCGAAATGATTTTGGGAGTACTGAATCTAAGAAAAAAATTGAAGTAAGAAACTGAAAAACAGCATCGTTGGTGACGGTTTGCCATAGCCTATGGAAGTTTCTCGAGTCTGCATCGCGTAGGCTCCGGGACGGGCTACCATTATAGCGCAGCGTTTGGAGTGGCCACGGCTGTGTACCGAACGGAGATCCCGCGACTCCTCGAAAACGCAGATGTCGACCAGCGAAGGGGTTTTACTTGGTAAAAATGACACGTAACCCTAACTTCCCCTTAGAAAGCAGGATATCTATCGAAGATCCCTCCCCCCCCCACCTCCGATAACAAAAAAAGTCTATGGATAATGATAGATTTATTTTAAAAATTGCCTGCAATTTTCTAATGATAGATTAATTTAAAAAAATTCTTTAATAAAATTAAAACTAGGAGTGCCTCATTAAATAAATACTACGACTGTTTCCAGCCTTGGACTTCGTTCATTCATTACAATTGTTCATTTACCTCATTTTGCTTTAATTCCGCATTGTGCTCGGCAAACATTTGCAGATTTTAATGAGAGTGTTTTGTTTGTTCTCCTTCACCAAAGTAAATATTTTCGCTGCGTTCTAAATTCACAAAAGCTGCCGGACCGCGATTCATTCCGGTGGCCGATGTGTTGATCTTTTATCTAAATATAGTATCATCACTTGAACGGAAATAAATGATGGCACTCATTGATAATGCTTCATTGAGCCGGCATCCGTTCGGTAACGCCGTTCAGCCGCACGCTTGTGCGGCTATTCTCGGTCTTGGCACCTAAAATTCGACGTAAAACTAAAACGCCGTCGGCCATTTTCGTATAAAACGAAAAAAAAAAACCGAGAAGGCAATAATTGTCTTGCATAGGTAACGTCGGCAGCGCGCCGTGGCCGCGAGCCAACTCTGAAAATAGCAGCACACTTTGCTTTCTCACCTACCTCTGTTACATCGCGATCACGTGCGGCCATTACGCTCGGTGTTGCCACCGATGGAATTTTACATTATTGGGATTTATACGAGACAAGCGGCCAACGTTTGCTTATTTGATTTTAAACCTCCGGCAACACTAACAGACGCCACGTAGATATAACAATGGATGATTTTCGATTAATCTATTTTCCTTTTTCTCTTGTAATGTTGTATCATGTAAAGTAGTCTTTGTAAATAGTTTATTAAATGGCGATATGATAATTGTCAACTTGTTATAAATCAGACGTTCACGTTATTGAAATAAAAAAATTACAACTATAATGAACTGTATGAAATTGTTGTTGTTTGTGACACAATAAAGTAAACCATTTAGTTTTAATTCATGAAACAATTGATTTATCACAAAAAAAATCAATAGTGAATGATACTATTAATCAAATTTTTAAAAACTAGCCGACAGTAAGAGCATTTCAAAGTGTGTTTATTTATTTGTTTATTCATAGTTCATAATAAATTTAAAAAAATAAAATAAGTATTTAAAACGAAAGTCTTAAAGTATAGGCGAGCTTAACCCGTTCACGAGTTCTCTGTTAGCTAATCTGAGACAGGTGAGTTGATATTGGTTGAAGAGCATGTGCCGATGAAAAAAAAGATAATGAGAATATATATATA